>JANHZU010001820.1:218976-237980 GCA_032468055.1 Acrochordus granulatus
TTGTTTCCTCCCTCCCTCCCTCCAGGAGCTTGCTTGCTTCCTTCCCTTCCTTCCTCCCTCCCTCTTGGAGTGACCTTCCTTCCTTCCTCCCTTCCTTCCTTCCCAGAGGAGCAGCCCACCCATTCTAATAGTTTATTGATGCAGCTCTTTATTCTAATTGCAAGAAGCAAGAAACGAGCAAAGAAAGCAAGAAATGAGCAAAAGACCATCAAAATGCTCGGAGTTTGCAAAAATTCAGTGCTGAAGGTGAATACAGCCAGAACAATGGGAGAAAAAGAGGGAGGAGAGGGATGCACTGTAAAATGAATATTCTGGATAAGCGAAGGCAGTGAGCCCAGGCAGAGCCCAGACTCTGATTGCAATAAACAAACAGTGACAGGTTCTGCAAGTGGCCAGCTAACTGGCGTTATTACAGGTGACGGGGAATTTGAGATGCTGACCGTGTCCTCGCCGGCAGTGCAGGAGCCATCATTTAGTCTGCTCGGCTTGTGTCTGTGGGACTGCTCTTTTTCCTCCTCCTTCGGGGGGCTCTGCAGGAGTCAACAGACGGCCTTCGTTCAGCTGGGGAAGGGCTTTGCTTCCCACGAGCCCTCCCCCAACAGGTGCCATCTAGATGTCTCATGTGCTGCCTCCATCGTGAACAATTCACAAAGTCATTGCTAAAAGTTTGGGAGAGAGGCTATTATCTGGCATCGTAGCAAAATTCCGGAAAAATTTCAAACAAACAAAAAAACCAACTGGACTTTTCCAGGAAGCGAAACATCTTCAGAAGAGTTAAACCAGAAATAAAAAGTCTAGTTGTCTTTTATAGAAAGGGTTGTGGTTTTTTTTGCAATTTTTTGCTATAATCACGACCTGGATGAATGAGAACATACACGGGCGTATATCTGGCATCCTTTTGGGCCCGTCCTATATAGAAGACTATATATCCTTCCCTCCCTCAACCCACCCACAGAGAGAGAAGGGCTCTTCCTCCCTCCCAACGTGGGAGCCCCTAATCTCTCTCGGAAATGCAGGACTGAAGGAAGGAAATGCTCTTGCACTTGCTCAGCTGAGGAACTCGGGTTCCCTCGTAGCTGTGGGAATGGCAGCCAATCTGAAGGGTCTCCACGTGGAACAGACCAATTCAGGAATGTTTGCAAATAAACACGGATGAGGATTTGTAGGAAAGAATATTTGTAGCTCAGAGTTGAATCGCGGGGTCCTGGCTGCTCTCTGAGCTTGGTTGTTTTCTTGCAGACGTTTCATTACAACACTAAGTAACATTATCAGTGCTAGCAGAGAGTGGAGGCTGCCCACTCTAAACCTAGCCCTTCTAGCATGGATGATGTTACCTAGTTTGGTAATGAAACGTCTGTAAGAAAACAACCAAGCTCAGAGAGCAGCCAGGACCCCATAAATGGTATATGTTATCTCCTGAACCACAGGCAGGGCCCTTTACACAGGCGGATGGGGAGTGATAGTCCTTTGGTCCAGAAAGCATCCAGTTGGCTTCCACGGGATGCTGGATTAAACTGGAGCAAAGCCTGATTCAGCAAAGGCCTTCTTTATTCCCTCAGACCTTTCCCTTAAAACCAACCTTCTGCCTTATTTTAATGGGACTGGAGAGGCCAGCAAACATACTGGTTAATTCTCTTACTCCGCAAGGAAAACCTCATGCTGTATTTTTCTTTTCTTTTAAAAAATAAAATAAAACACACCCACCCGCAATGCTTTATCACCTTTTATTTATTTATTGGCTTTATTAGCTGCCTCGGGTTTATTTAGTTGGGGATTAATTGATAAACCCTACAAGCCAACGACAAGACGCTACCTCCCTTGGGTGCCAAGATCATGAGCCCCGCAGGGGAAGCCACTGAGGGACCCTTTCCAAGAAATATCCTATAATATCAATGATGGTTAAAAGGGAAATATCCAAGATCCTCCTGGCTCTCTATAGTTGTTCCAGGATGCCACTGGAAAGTTGTGCAGGAATACCTTTCTTAGCTGGGCTCCGCGTTCTGAAAAAACCCTCTAACCATTTTGAGGATTAAGAGACTTTGCATTGATCCAGAATATTAATCTTTCTAGATCAATCTAGTATTGATCTCCGACTGGCTTATAGCTGGAGTAATTCAATTACTCATCTCCATATTTTCTCCATTCTCCATGTTTTCTCCAGTTCTTTATCCTTCCACTTATTTTTTTTAAGTGTCTTTTCCCTCCCATTGACTCATACTTAAGGAGGCTAAGGAATCATGTTGAACAAGTCACTTAAAATAATATTTTCTGAGATTTGAAAAGTTTTTCAGGATTTTTTTTTTTTAAACTGGCGTATTTTGAGGCATCTTGATCTGGACTTTGCTCGCAATTCTTGGTATGCTCTTGAGGTTCAAGGAATTTTTTTCCCCTAAAAAATAATCTGAAATGGATTCCGGGAGCCAGTAGTTATGTTGACAGAATAACTTTTATTTCTTCTGCGCGACCCCAATGAAAAATCTGATTAATTGGATTCATATCTGTTTGTGTCTTGAATATCCGTTAAGACATGACATTAGTACAGGGAGTCCTTGACTTACGTTTAGTGACTGCTGAGGTTCTGATGGTGCTGAAAAAAGTGGCTTACAATTGGTCCTCGCACTTATGACCACTGCAGCCTCCCCATGGTCAGGTGATCAAAATTTGGGCGCTTGGCGACCAGCATGTATTTGCAACGCTTGTTGTGTCTTGAGGTTATTTAGTCACCATTAGTTGGGTAAGAACGGAAAGAGCCAAATGAAAGTAAATTCCATTCTACTACTTTAATGGCTATTTCAAGATTACAAGAATTTCTTCTTGTACGCACCAAAACTTCTGACCTTGGCGTATATCTAATGGTCCTCACGGGGATTGCCCCTCCTTCGTCTGGTCATGCGTAATGACTCTAGGCCGATCCCCCGCTTCACACATGATTCCATCCTGACCTCTCCCACATCATTTATGTCATTCCCAGCTGTTTCCTGATAAGAAAATCCAATGGGAAACCAGATTCACTTATCAACCAAGAAATCTGCTTAATGACCACAGAAAAGAGATTTGTAAAATAGATGCAGTTCACTTAACAACTGCATTGCTTAGCAATAATAGTTCTGGCCCAAATAGTGGTCGTAAATAAGAGGACAACCGGTAATCTGCTTTTTATCTTCTTGGTCTTAAGAGTCTCTGTTTATAGTGGACTTTTGTTTCAGTGTTTATATTACCATAATTTAAAAAAAAATCCCCATTTCCTCATTTTTCTTCCTGCCAGAAAGAATTATAAAGTCTTGCCGCATCTTAAAGAGTAATAGGTATGCAAATTGGGCAGAATTCCGCAAAAGTATATGCCCATGTCCAGCATTACTTTAGTCCAAGGATATTATATATGCAGCCAATATCTCAGGAGAGTGTTGGCAAATCCTATGAAGTTTGATTGTATCCAACCACTCATGCGGGAATGCCAAAACCTCACAAGAAAGCCTCGAGAATTTGGAAATGTTATTTTTTACTTATTTTTAATTTTAAGAGGCATGTTGATATTTGTTGTGTTTGGCATTGAAAATAACTTAAAACCTCTTTGCTTTCAAATACGAGAAAGAAGTGTCATGCCTGTACAGGTAGTCCTCAACTTATGACCGGTCGCTTAACAACCATTCACAGTTACGACAGACTTGAAAAAAGAGCATTACGACCCAGATTCGAAGTTCTGATGATCATTCCCCCACCCACCGTGTATTGGGTGCTCGGCAAATGGCTTGCATTTATGGCCGTTTGCAGCATCCACAGTCACGTGATCGCATTTTACAACCGTTTTGCTGAAAACCGGCATTTGCTTCCAGTGAACAATGGGTGCACTTTACAACTGTGGCATTTGCTTTACAATCAGTACAAAATAGGTAGTAAAATTGGGTCAATCATGTGGGTGATCCATTTTTGACTTTATGACTAATGACCAGAACGGGCAGGCTCCATTACAGCTGTAAGTTGAGGACTACGTGCATTCATATACACACATGTATAAACCGGTCATGTTGGCAATTTTATATTCACACAAAGCTGAATTGAAACATCAGTTGTACAACTTGGCTAGCTCTATGGGGTGTTGCGTAATCACTATGTTGGCAGCATAATAAAGTTACATTTTTGCTCCAAAGAGCATCCAGAATGGTTAACGAGAGGAAGTTTTTCAAGAATGATGAACTAAAGGTAGTCCTCCAGTTACGACCAATCTCTTAGCAATCATTCAAAGTTATGACCCACCTAAAAAAGGGGACTTACAAACAACTTGGATCGGAAGTACCAATGGTTGCCCCCCCCCTGCAGTCACTTTGGGTGCTTAGCAATTTGCAGCATCAGGCGATCACGTGACTGCGTGGCATGACAGTTTTGTTGGTTTTCAACAAAAGTGTGCTCTAGTGAACAACGGGTTTGTTTAATGACCACCGGGTTCACACTTATGACGACCACATTTGTTTAATAATGGCTGCAAAAAGTCCTAAAATTCAGCTGAGACCCATTTTATGATTGTTATGACTTAGGACCGTAACGGCCAGACTCCATTATGGTTCTAATTCCACAACAATACCTCAAAAACTCCGATTGTCATTCTTGGGGCAATTTAATTTCTTAAATTCAAACCCTACCAGGGAGGGACAACTTTGAACTTTGACTAAGAATCCACCCATTTTATTCCTACCTCAGTACCAGCTTACCCATTGGGTGATGCTGGCATCCAGATGTTGGCAATGCTAGCTGGGCCTTTGGGGGACAGAAACCCTTACGCTGAGACGAGGAAAAGACGATAGATGGCAAAGTCAGACCGTATGGAAAAACCGAGAATCGCAAGCAGAAGATAACCATGCACTGATTATGTTACCTAGTTTGGTAACGAAACGTCTGCAGAAAAACCAAGCTTGGAGAGCAGCAAGGACCCCCCTATTCAACCCTAAGCTACAAATATTCTCTTTTATCGAGAGGTAACCATCTTCACCTCTGCTGACAACGCAGACAGAAGAAAAGCTGGACCCAAATCCTGATCTGTCCCCGAACCAAGAAACAGCCCCCTTGCACTGAAAAAAAGACAGCCAGCAAGGATGGCCTCCCTGCCTTCAGAAGCAAGAGCTTCCTCCAGCCCAAAGCCATTTCTCTCGTGTCCTCTTCTGCAGCCTAAAGCTGTCACGACGCTCAGGGGAGATTCACCGCAGCACCAAGCGAGGGCCAAAGAAGAGGGAAGTAGTTTCTCGATGGCCGGCGTGAGTTCAGGGCTACCGGGGAACATGTTGGCCTTCCCCACCCTCTTTTTCTTCCTGCCCCCCCCCGAGTTAAGATGATTCCGCCATCGCCCGTGACCCCATGTTATCATTTACTTTCCCCGAGAATTACAAGGGGGGCTCTGGCGTTTTCTTGCGCTGCAGTTGAATCCGGGC
The DNA here is from genome assembly GCA_032468055.1 of Acrochordus granulatus. Taxonomy (NCBI): domain Eukaryota; kingdom Metazoa; phylum Chordata; class Lepidosauria; order Squamata; family Acrochordidae; genus Acrochordus; species Acrochordus granulatus. The sequence goes on from JANHZU010001820.1 coordinate 224,397, forward strand.
ACCAGAGAGGGTCGCTCTAATGGGGCCTCTCGAGCTTGGCCGAACCCCAGAGGATGTGCAGCCTCACCTGACGAGCCAGTTTGAAAACATGCACACAGAGATGCACATGGCAGCCGCCGAGATGGCCAGGCTAAGGCCAGCAATTTCCCTCGATGTACTACTATGCAGGAGCAGGAAGCTGGCGAGGGGTCTTGCCCACAGACAATAGGGTGAGCTCTCGCTCTAGTCCCAAACACACTGAACTGCACAAATGCTCCAGCGCCGTGCTTTTACTGTGTGCCATTTAGCCACTGGCGACAGAAGAGAAGAGTCGTAGCTCGGGGTTGAGCCGTGGAGCCCTCGGTGCTCTCTGAGCTTGGTTGTTTTCCTGCAGGCATTTCATTACCAAACTAGGTAACATCATCAGCGCACTGTTGATGTTATCTAGTTTGGTTATGAAACCTCTGCAAGAAAACAACCAAGCTCAGAGAGCACCGAGGGCTCCACAATTTTACTATTAATTTATAACAGCGGGTCCTCGTTGAATGTCTCTCTCCAGGTGGGATTTGCCCAGATGAAATGACGGTACTTCCAACCATTCTTATGCGTGGGGAACAAAGTCACAAATGGTAAATGTGGTGAAGAAGGAAGGAAGAAGGAAACAGGCTTCAAAATGAGTTCACTCCCAGTTTCCAGCTATGAAAAATTCCATAAACTGCACGGGAAAACCAAACTTTAGGACAATTCCGTACACTACATCAGGGGTGTCCAACCTTGGCAACTTTAAGATGTGGGGACTTCAAGTACCAGAGTTCCTCAGCCAGCTGGAGGAATTCTGGGAACTGAAGTCCCCACATCTAAAAGTTGCCAAGGTTGAGACACCCCTGAAGTACGTCAAAATTAACACAGAATTGTTTTCAGCCGGTTCCCACACCAACCTTGTTCAAGATGCTTCTGGCGGTGAGCAGGAGGAGGCATGCCGTTTTAAGCCAGAATTTAAATGCTGATTTTTAAAACAAAGAAACAAACTTCTGAATAGGAACGGATGAAGGGGGGATGTGGCAACGCAGCTGAAGTGGGCAGAAGTGGGATTTCTGTGCTGGACAAAAAACTGGAGAGGGTCGGTCCCCTCATCTGCTGACTGTAAAGAGCACTCGCGCACATTTTTCCATCGAAAAGAATGAGACGAGTCATTCCTTCTCTTCACCCTTCTTCACCAAAATTTGGATTTTTAGGGTGGGACACTGAAGAGCATGCAGGCGGTCCTTGACGCATGGCCATACTGGCACCTGCCTGCCGTAAGCCGCGACCATCATAAATGGGGTCACTCATGCTGGGTTTTACATCCTTTTTTGTGGCGGTTGTTAAGCGAATGCCATGACAGTTAAAGAACCCAGTGGTTCGCTATGGGCTTGTTTCTTCTGGAAATCAGAAGGCGGTGCCAGTTTTCACCAAAACCGTCATAAAGCAGAGTCTCGTGACCAAGGGACACTGCAAACAGTCACAAAGGCTGCCGAGCACCCAACGTGAGGTCACACGACCATGGGGTGGGACAGCTGTCAGAACTTTGGAACTGGTTGTAAGTACCCAGAGAGAATGGCCGCTAAGTGTCTGGTCGTGAGTAGAGGACTACCCGTATAGAGAGGGAGGCTCAATGGACTGACGGATAGTAATCACGGATGTAGGCTGTGTTGCCAGCAGAACCCTTTGAGTTCTCCAGAGTTCCACAACTCAACCGTAGCAACGAAATCCGTAAATTCTTTCGACGACAGAGTGACTATCTACGCCACCAGGTAGAAGACAATCTGCCCACCCCTCCCTCTACAGTGGGGGCTTATGACAAAAGACCCCTGCCACTGAGAGAGAAGCAGCAACGTACTGGAGGAGCTAAATCCGTGGTTTATTGAGATGCTACCGATGTTCTCCTGACTCCTGAACGAGCCAGTGAATTGGGGGTGCAGCTCGGCTCAACATCTTGGAATGAAACACTGGAACGTTGCACGAGTTTCTGCGGAAAGCACATGGTTTCATAGCTACCCAGAAGTGATCTCATCAGCTCTTCGCAAGCGTTACGAAACATGCACATGATCCATTGGAAGTCGAGGAGATGAAATGTGTGTTTCTCGGGAGTTTTGATGCCATCTGGGTAGCCAGACCGCAGACTCATCCATGTTCGGCGATCTAAAATTAGATTAACGGTGACTTCTGGTGACTACATGGATACATACACGCCACTTCCTTCTTCTGGACGTTGCCTTCACTTCCCCCTTTCATCTACAGCTCCAGAATTTCCTTGTGGTCTCCTGCCCAAGTACCAAGCAGGCGCTTCTGTGCCTAGCATCCGAGTATCGACGAGACGAACAATCCAGTGATCAAAACAGTGATCCTCACGGACCCAGCCAAATCATCATCATCCCGCTTCCTCCGCAGCGGTGGTGCCGCCACGCTGCGGAAGCAAGCTAGGCAGAAAGCACCCTTGCAGACGTCGGTTCATCGAAGCCACGCCGCCTCCGCACATGGGCGCTTATCATCTGGACTGTCTGATTTCATTGTTGTTGTGGCTGCTCCACTGTGGACCTGACAGGTCACACCGGGAGGCCCTCTGTGGTTCATTTTCCCCTTAGTTGTCCACCCACCACGCAACGCCAGGCGGCTGGAAGAAAAGGACAGCCCCCTCTGCGTGGGATGCTCACGAGAAAGTCTCCTCCGTTCTCTCCCCGCGAAGCATCTGTGATATTGTCTCTCTTTCTGTGTGCATCATCTCAAAGGTTACACCCGGAGGGTAGCGCACATCTAACAGCTGTGAAGTCGAAGGCTTTCAGTGCCGAAAAGAGAGGAGAGAGGGAATGAGCTCCCCCTTGTACCAACTCTGATGTTTGACAGCTCTGTTTAGACACACAGATCGATAGCAACAGCAACGCTTCTTTTTCCAGGGCACACTCGTCTATCAGAGGTATTGATTACTTGAGGATGCGACCCTACATTGACATCTGATAGCAACTGGGTCTCTAGGAGGACGGGGAAGGGACGGGAGGAAGCCTCGAGCCTCGGTGGAGCAAGAACCCGCATCGGGTTTCAACAGCGTTCCAAATCTGGATTTATTAATCCATTTATACCTTGCCGTACCCTGCTGGCGCGTACGCACCGATGCTCTTTTCTGCGCGAGGGGATTGCCTTCTCCCCTTAGGAGGCAAACAAGCAAGCCCAACTTTCGCAAAGCCAGAGAAGGTGAACACGTGCGACCGCAAGGTGCAGAAAGGGTTGACCAGTGACCGTTGCAAGTGAGCCCACCTGGAATTAAATTGCTGGTCCGGCTGGTTTAAGGCTGCCAGCGTGACGGCAGCAGTTTTTCTGCACGTAAGCAATTGGCTCTTCCAGCAAAAAGCGTCACTCTCCTCAAGTGAGCTTTGCAACACCAAAGCCACGCTGATTTTTTTTTTTGATGCACCCTTCTTCCGCGTTGATGGCTTCAGGGCTAACTCCGCGTTCGAGACTCCGCTCGCTCCGTCCCGTTAGAGTAAGTGAAGGCAGAAAGCTCTTTGCACAATATTTTAAACCGCAAGAGGAAGAAAAAAGCCGCATCGAGGATTTCTAGAGGGCAATCTGATTTCTTCTCTCGGAGATTTCTGACTTGAGAACTTTTGGGACACCCAAACTTTGGTTGGGTTCCTCCTAGCAAATTAGAAATGGGGGGGAGGGAGAAGAGACAAAACTGCTGCTACATCTTTTCACCGTTTGATGATTTAGCACGTTTCTCCCAATGAGAGTTACCATATGCTTTCTACGCGATTCCTGAGCAGTGCAGAGTTTCCCCTAAATTCCAAGTCTTAATCCGACATAAAATGGAAAAGCATTAAATGCGTGGGAATCAATCAGTCAGCTGCATGAGTTTAATTCCTTTTAATACGCATCATATTTCACACAATATACGGATGGAGTTCTTGGTGTTCTCTGACCTTGGTTGCGTACTTGCAGACGTTTCATTACCCAGCTAGGTGAGATTACGACGTTGTGTTAACACGATGAGGATGAAGATGTTACCTAGGTGGGTAATGAAAGGTCTGCAAGCAAAGAACCTAGCTCAGAGAGCACCAAGAACTCCACAGTTCCACCATGAGCTACAGATATTCCCTTTTATTGGAATGCTACCTATTAATCAAATTTATATGGCTGCCCATCTCAAGGAAGGTGACTCTGGGCAGCATACAACTATTCAATAAATGTCCTTGTCCTGGGCACACTCACTTCTTCAACCTGTCCCTGTCATCTTGCCATGCTGGAGACCCTAGCACACGACTCAAAAGCGAGAGGAAGCCCCTCGGTCTTGAAAATTTGAATCACCCTCCCAAGGGGGTAGTTTTCTGCAAGATGATGTGAGATTCTTGCTTTGAAGATAGGTGCATTCTCCTCTGTCTGTGTTCATGTATTAAGGGATAGAGAGAAGAAGCTTGTGCAAGTCAACCAACTTCCTTATCTTTTCACCCGGGAGACAGAGAATGTAGGCTGTCCACCGCAAGACTGCAAATTAGGTCTAAAATCTTCAGCAAGCCATAGAGACATCCAGATGTTGTTGATGTGTGATTCACTATGACAGCTGGACTTTATAAACAAAGCACTACTCAACTACCTTTTCATTATTTAGTCTTCTCCAGAAATCATTTGGTTCTCCAGGGTTTCTGCTGGGGCTGGAGTCACCTTGACTTCTGGGGTTCTTTTGCATTAAGGGTTTGCATGCCCCTTCTGAGCTGAAATCTGGGTGACTCCAAGCACAATCTGGCTTTGCCTCTGAAATTCATGCAGACTGAACACTCCAATGTTTCTTATTGCACACACACCTCTTCCCGATGGACGTTGCTGGCGGAGCAGGTGATATTTTGCACTCCACCCACATGTGAAGAACAAATGCCATCGAAGAACCATCCATGCACAAATAACCATTCATGCTCAGGCACTTAATGGTTCTGATAACTCAAACACGCTTAACTAGATTATTCATTTAACCCACTTTCAGGTCTCATACAATGCACTGATTCCTAAAGCACCCAAATGGCTGGGCTAACACAATACACTACGCCACACACATACGCAAAGTTAATGTTAACCGAGCTTAGCATGTTGTGTCAAGGCAGCTACTAGGTTGTTACCTGACCCTGTGTGAGCATACAGTCCCATGGATATGCCTCGCTGGGGAATTCTGGGAAGTGAAATCCACGAGTCTTAAAGTTGCCAAGACTGGGAAACCCTGTCCTAGACAGTTTCCCTGGGAAGCAGTTTCCCCCAAGTAATTTCGAACGTTTGGTTGAGGTGGGACTATGGGTGGCAGCTCCGCAGGAAGTGGAATCAGAAAAGTTCCAGCTGACGTACAATGTACATTTACTGAGCTTTGGGATCAAATGCAAATGCAGACACAATCAATGGATTAATCAGTTTAGAGACAGACAATTAACAGGCCAATCATTCCCCTTGATGGATAGCTCACGGATAAGCCTTAAAATGGTTCCACTCATGATATCTTCGTTGCCTTGAGCCACACTCTGCTACGAAGCACTCCTGCTGAAATAATCTGCTTGCCGCTCTCCCCCCCCGCCGGTGAACAAGCGAGAAGTGGAAAACAGCGATGCAGGCAAAGCAGCATCTTGCGGGGAAAGGAATGTCCTACAAGTCACCTTGCATCGAAAAGGAAGCATGGGGAAAAAAACAGCTTTGTAGAGAGCTCAGGAAAAAACAGCAGAGAAAGACGCCGAGGACCTCGCGTGGGAAGGAACGGCAGCCTCTGCGAACAGCATCGCACTCAGCCCCGTCCGTGTGGGAACAACTCCAACAGCAAGTCTTGCAGACGCCCTGCCATCGCCACTGCCATCATCTCTTGGAATTGGGACCGTTTCAGAAAAGTGCGTGAAAATGCAGCCATGGTGTGATGCAGGAAGGAAAAGATGCACATTTGACCAGAAGAAGGCACGAGGACGAAGAGGGTTTGGGAAACGTGCCTTCTTCATCCACGATGGCGAAGCTTCAGCTGGGGCATCTGCTGCCTGCGGGGTCTGATGGGCACTTGCACGCACGTTAAAAGTAGGAAGGAGGAGGCAGGCCGAGAAGGGAAGGTGGAAATTCACAGGTGGGAAGGGAGCTCATGAAAGGGGGGGCAAGAGAGGCGGGTGGTCCCGGCAAGACCACGCCTGGCCTTCAGACAGGTAGCGGCCGGCAGAACGGCATGCCGACGCGAGGGAGCGGTGGCGACATGGTTCCTCTTGACTTGGGAAGGGCCCTCCTTCCTCTCTCAGCATCATCAACAGTCCCGGCTCCTTTTATTTCACATTCCTGGCACGTCAACGCTGTTCTCTCCCCAACAGTCCTGCCTGAAAATATTAGCGCAGGGTTGAACGTGACGTTTGAGAGGCAGCGGCTCATCCTTGGCTCCGGTTCAGTTTCCCTTTGAGCCCCCAAGCCAAGGAGGGGAAAGAAATCCCACCGCTGGGGCTTCGAAAGGAGAGGTGTGGCTTTCTTCGGGATGCCTCCTCTCGCTCTCTCTCTTGGCCCTCTGCCCAACCACAGTTCACAACAAACCCTTACCACAAACACACATCGGTTTCTGGACACCCTGCCCGTTTCCACCTCTCCCTGTCTTGCGAGGAACACTGTGTTGGGCGCCGAGCATCTCCCTTTGCAAACCTGAGATGCTTGTCTCACCAGTTCTGATTCCCACCTGCCTCTTTGGATCTGCATGGCTGGGGGAAGGCTCGGGGGGGACGGTGCATGCCAACGCAGTGGCATCTCTCCCGGACACAGCTGTGCACAAGCCACCCCACAAATCCGGGATCTGGCACGGGCTGGGCACACGTGACTGGTTAAACGCAGGCGCCATCGAGGCATCCCGGCTGGTGCATGCATGTTCAAATGCACAAAAGGGCTTGGGGGTGGCTGGGAGGCAGCTGCTGCCCTCCTCGTAATCCGAAAGACCAGGGGAGGGGAATAAAATGCTCTCGTGGGCAACGCCGCGGCTTCTTCCCTCCCTGGCGCCGCCAGGAAACAAGGCGGTTCCGTCAGCGGCGTTTGGCCACCAGCCCTGATCCAGGCTTAGCGCAGGCTGGGATTTATTCTTCCTCTTCTCCTCTGTCACCCCCTCCTCTTATCTTTGTCTCCTGCCTCCCCAAATCAGGGCTCGGTTCGATGCTGTCTTGCAAAAAAACCTGCCTCCGCATCCAAACAATTTCTGCAAGAAAAGGTAAAACAAAACAAGAAACTCACGTTCGGATGACTGAAAAAGGAGAGAGGGGCTGGCTGGGCTCTATTCTTTCAAGAGGAGGCATCGACTCACTTCGAATCCAGACCAACGGGCAGGATGTGAACCGCCAGAAACAGGGGGAAAGGGAAGATCAAAGGGGTAAGATGACCCTTTCCTGAAGCAAAGACCCAACGATGAATGAGCTATGGACGACACGGAGGCAGGGATGGTGCTCCCTGGTGAAAGAAATGCATTTGCGTTCAACGGCCCCCCTCCCCGGTTCTCAAATTCAGCGTGATCACTAAACCTATGTTTTTGTTTTTCTTCTCCACACTGAATTTTCCTCAAGTGATAAGTCTGCCTCAGGCTGTTTGCAGAAGTGTTGAAAAACTGAAGAGCGGGTGCGCATTCTTAAATCCGGAGAGGGGGTGCACACTCCCACCAATGCGACGACGACGACAAAACCCAGCTAGGACTGCGCACGGGAACACGATTCCCGCTTTGAGGAAATGGCACAAGATTTAATTACTTGTTCGAGATGGGTCCTTCGCTACAAGCAGCAAACGCTCCGGAGCTGATCTGCAGATCTTTTGTTCTCAGCCTCTCACTGAACAAAAATATGAGGGGTGATTATATCTTTTAAGGGCCGCGTTTCTTAGGCTGAGCTCTAAGCCCGAATTGATAATTCCTCCCTTCCGTGTCAAAAATGAAGGATGGATGCATCATCCATCAGGTACTGATTGCTGAATCAGGTGCAGTTCAAGGACACAGTGAAATCTCTCCAAGGAAGCTTGACTCTTGAGCTTGACCACTGCGGACGATTTGCACCCCTCCAGAGGTTGCTGGACTATAATCCCCACAACGGGCTAGGCTAGCTGGAACCGATGGAAACAGGACAACATGTGGAGAGCCACGATTCACAAAGTTGTTCCTAAGTCCGTTGTTGTAGCCTGCTGAAGGATTTTCCCTCTGTACGGGCAGGAGATCGGAAATCCCTCTGCAGGCTGCAGGAACGGAGCTGCAATCCTGCTGGAAGGCAGCCCTTCTGCTCTCCAATATTCCTGCAGGTCCACAAAGGATTTGCTCTCCATGCACGGAGGGGAGCTGAAATCCTTCGGGGGTGTGTGTGTGTGTGTGTGGGAACATCTGAGAGTTAAAGGGCTGCCCACAGGGAGGACTTCAGTTCCACGTGGAAATCCTTGGGCAGGCAGCTCCCTCACTCCGATTACTTAATGATCCAGGCGAACACTTAACGATCACAACCAGGAGTGCTGGGATTGCAGTTGTTCAGCGAATCAGTCACAGGGGCTCTTGCTCTTCGCTTAGCGGTCAAGATTCCGGCCCTAATTATGGTTGTTTAGTGAGGACTCTCTGTAGAAACATCTACCGATAAAAGAAAGAGGGAGCTGGAATAATTATAAAGAGGATTAATAGAGAAGTCATCCCCGGGTCTGATTGAAACTGGTGTTTTTAAATGGATTCATCAAGGAGCTGGAGTAAAGAGTGAGTAGTTAGGCAGCGATGTTAGGAGTTATCCTAAAATAAAGCAAAAAGGGCACTAACATTGTGTTTCCAAAACTGGAATGCCAAAACTACAAATGGGAAACTATATATAATGAGAAAAAAAAAGTCCTAATTCCACACACAGACTGATGATGCTCTTAGGAGTTATGCTATACCATGTACTACAGGAGTCATGATTGGTTGGCAATTATTCTGGAGATTAAGTTATGGATGGGTTCCACTTCGTTCAGGCCTAGGACAACTCAGAGTGTAAATACATGTCAAGATCTGCATGTTTTTCACATTATGCAATGTAGTTGGCAGCTGTAACAGAAATAAACAGTAGAGGAAGGTACGTATAATATGCATTTGACTGAGAACAAAAATGCATTTTTCTCTAGTGAAACTGTTTATAAAAACATGCATGGTAAGAACAGTGTCCATTAATGAGCATACATTAGTAACGTACTTTAAAAAATGGTGTAAATAGTAGCTCAGTGTCTTTCTGCCAACATTTTCAAATACTGGGGCTGAGCAGAATTCAGCGTTGGGGAAATTGTTGGCAAAACCACATTGATATTTCTATATTAGCTCAGGAAATTATTGCTTTGTGTATCTACAAAAGTAAGCTCTCTATCTATCTATCCAATTTATATAACCACCTAATTTAAAAATTGGACTCTGGGTAGCTAACATAGGATTAAAACATAGAAAAAAATTACCAGTACAAATAGAACACATTACAACGCGTCTGTCCACACGTAAATGTTCAAATTAACTGATTTATTACTCAAGCCTATACACAAGAATCTTCTCAACTAACAGTCAGCACTTGGTTGGTGCTAGATAAGGTTCAACAGCGATGGGCGGGTTGAACATAGTGCGTATGTGGCTACGTAGCGATTCTAGGCTAATCCCTCTTTTCACCCCTCTGCCATTTCATCTCCTACAACAACTGAAGTCAATCGGTAACTATTACCTTCCCCAAACCATGAAAAAGACTGCTTCTCCCAAACGCCCAGGTCTTCAGAGCTTTACAGAAGGCCAACAGGATCATGGCCAACTGAATCTCAGGAGCAATGCTGTTCCAGAGGGCAGGTGCTACACAACAGAGAAGCCCTGTCCCTTGGATCCCTCCACATGACACTGATTGAAAAAGAACTAGAATGCATCCACCCAGTTGGGTCTCATGGATTTGGAGACAGGGGGTCCTTCAAGAAACCCCCAGTCCTGTACTGTGGAGGATTAGATAACGATTACAGCCCTTTGAAGATGCAGAAACCTACAGGGAGCCCACAAAGTTTGTGAAATAGCGGTGGTGTTGCATGGTGTGCCCGCATTTACCCTTGCCACTACATTATGGGCAAGATGTAACTTTTGGATGGCCTTCAAGGGTAGCCCCCTTTTATCTGAAGTATTCCTACTTTTCCCTGATCGTTAGTCTGAAAAACCAGAAACCATAAATATTAGAGCTGGAGGAGATTCAATCAATCAATATAATTAAGATACAGATAACTAAAACTACTAGAGGTCTGAAGAAGCTCCCCTACAAAGAAAAAATATAACTGTTGGGATTTTTAGCTCAAAACCAAGAAGTCAGAAGAAACATTATAAAAGTATATAAATTTGTGTATAATATCAAAGAGAAGTTCATGCTCCTCATCTTATTCCTTTGATAGAATTTGGAATAATTCACTGAAGAGAAAAAAAATAGAGAGAGGTTCAGGCTTCCAAAAAAGAAGGACTTCTGTACGCAACACGTCAGTAAATCTTGGAACTGACTTCCGCTGGATAGAGAGAACAATATACGTGGTTTTGAAAAACAGATGGAGATTCAGTCTATCTGTATTTAATAGTCATTTGCACTTTCCAAAATTATTTCCAAAATTATAAGTAGTATAATTATCAACTGTTAGGAAACGAAGATGGATCAGAACAGTCTTGATGGCTATGAGCTTTCTGAAGGCATCTGGTTGGCTTCCATGTGACGGACAACACTGGACTAGGGTGGCCTCTGACCAACCTACCCTCAGGGCTCATTTCATCTTCTTATATTAAAAGTAACCTGTTCCCAACCTTGTTGGCTAGTCAGTTGTCATCTAGTTACCATGATTATCCTGTATGCTATTTATGAATGGGACTCATGGAGCTGCTACTCATATTTATGCCATTTTTCTCTTCTCCACAGTGTGGAGATAGGAGTGCCAAAGTGGCCTTGATGCTTTGCACAGGTGCAAAGCTCATCTGCCAGTGTCAGAAGAAGGCCAGAAAGGTCATCATAACACTTGCATGCCAAGGAAGCTTTTCCAAAACGGGAAGTTGACCCTGCTTGTTTGACATCCAATCCCCCAAACCTGTCCGTGCTTGTAAGGCACCTGGGGAAAACAAAATAAAATAGTAATAATAATAACTAGATAACCTGTGACCTGTTGGGTCATTGATTCAGCAATATTTCCTTATCTTAACAGAGAAACTGAATGACTAAGGGCACAAAAAGAGTGGGAGTGAGAGAAAGACTTGCAACTTTCTGCCAGCTTGACCACAGCTGACTGCCCTCTGGCAGCCAATCTTGGGACCGGTTTACTGAGCCTCCAGGGGACTAAGGAAAGACCAAGGCAAAACTTCCAGGTAGCGGCACGGTAGTGTCAGACACAAAGGATCAGGCATCGTCAGTGCAGTTGTAGCTAACAGATTTATTGATTGTGACAGAGTCACAAGAATTTCTCCAACTGTCATCTCAACGCCCGCGCTCCCAAGGTAAGATTAGCGGTCCACACGAGGGGTTGGACCTTCGGCACTCGTGTATGCATAGCGACTCAAGGCTGACCCCCTGCTCAACCCCTGGCTCTGCCCTTCCTTCTCCCACAGGTAGTGTGGCAGCACTGAAGGAACCACAATTTTGCCAAATTTCAATCCCACGGGAGTCATGGATTTTGGACACATTCTGTAAGTTAGCTCATTTGAGGTACCTTAGTTCAAAAACTGCTGCCTTGTGATGCACCGTTTCACCCAGTTAACGGTTACAACAAGCAAGAGTTTTAGTGGTACGATAACAAGGCAAATTTCCGAAATCTAGCATCTCTGCTCTCCTGCCCCAAATCGACTCGTGGGGGAAAATTCCCCATTATGACCTTCCATGTGAAGGATATTGCAGACCCATTGCCACAGATGGCCACTCCTCTTCGTGTTTACATTAGACTTCCCAGCCTGGCTGAAAGCGAATTCACTATCGGACTGACAAATAAACAGGTTTTCAATTCAAAGGGCGTTGTTAACTGTTAACAACACTCTTGTGTCAGTGTTAAGTGGATCGGGGTCCTTCGCCCCGTGTCAGGCGAACACTTCAAGAAAGGCTTCAAAAAAACCAACCCTGGATACCAAAAATTTTTCACTAGGATTTAGTTGGATGAAGATTCCCAGTTCAGGGAAGCATCTAATATTCTGAGCTCTCTTCGTTCCAGCAAAATAATTAAAAGCCGAAATGCAAAGCTGGATCCAGAATAAACGCTGTTGCTGTACGAATGGACTCCACCCGCAAACACCAGTCGGCCTTCGAAGATACAATTAATTTCTTAATCCCAGATTCTTAACTCCCTACAGGGTGCTGTCAAATCAATTATGCCCAACTGGCATCACAGGACCCGTGACACAGAGCACCGCCACGGAAGAGGTGGCATGCTGGAACAGGAGCCACTGGTTCTGTCCCAAAAAAGGAAAAAAAAAAGCTGTTTATTTATCTATACCAAAGTAAAATGGAAGGGAAAGCATTTCTAAATATCTTGGAATATATCGTGACGGGGCCTTGTTGTTAATTGCCCATTGTCTGCGCTAAGCCTTGGCAATGTGGGCTACGCAGACGGCAAGATTCTCGGAGCATCAATTAAATGTGCTTCAGAGAGACGGGTGGATTGTTAATGTTGTGCCATTACTGAACAGCAGAAATCAGTGGAGGGAAGAGAGAACAACCTCAGCAAAAGAGACAGCCATAATTGTCAGGGTAGCTAGGAAAAACACTTATCGCTCCGCGGGAAAACGTGTTCTGCGTCTCCAAATCTGCTTTTCGATGGTGCCCAGGGCTGTGCATAAGCAAACTGGCCAAGTGCTGTCGGCGATCCATCCCACTGGTCACAGATGAGGGCTGCGGTCCTTTGGCGTGACACGGCGAAGCCGCCCACTGTGTGGGGTCACCTTTAGCCCCATCCTGGGTGGCACGTTGCGTGTCTGTTGTGGTCTGCGGGGATTTCGAGTGGCACAGCTGCCAGAATAATTAGGACGTGGCTTAATGACAGACCCTCAAATGAGCTCGTTGATGATGCATCGGCAGAGATGGGGCCTCAGATTGGGAAGGAGAAGCGGAGGAAGAACTGCATCACGACCAAACCTCAGAAGCGCTGCGTACGGTACGGGCTGGTTTATCGGCCAGAAGAAGATTTTAAAAGGGGGGAAAAAACCTCTCTGAATACACAAGGATATTTGAACTTCTAATCTTCCAAGGGCGAAATGAAAACTTCCTGAGTTTTTTAACTGATTTGTAATCCATCCTGTTACGAAGCTGAAAAAGCAAGTCAGAACCATCCAGAAATAAAGGATCAGCTGAAAAGGGTTCGACGTGATCCTTTTTTTAAAAACAATAATACAAAACAAAAATAACATCATTAAGCACGGTCTAAAGCTAAAAAGTCTGCTTCCGATGGTTTCTTTAAAAGTTGCGCACATGTACCAACATGTTTAGAGCTCAGGATTAACTGTGGGATCCTTGGTGCTCTCTGAGCTTGGTGGTTTTCTTGCAGACGTTTCATTACCCAGCTAGGTAACATCATCCGCGCTAGAAGGGAATAAAGAATCTCGCTCCCTTCAAGCACTGATAATGTTACCTCGCT
>JANHZU010001820.1:244172-256761 GCA_032468055.1 Acrochordus granulatus
CGGAGCATGGTTCTTTGGAAGTGGTCCGCAGCAGCCATCCAGTCATGATGGTACATCTTTTCAACTTTGGCAACCTTCAGATGGGTGGACCTCACCTTGGACACGTTAGGTGGAGGAAGTCCTCCTTTCACCTATCCCAGTGGACTTCGCCTTTGGTGACTTATAGATGGGTGGACTTTAACTCCCAGAATTTCCCAGGGAAGTCTGGGAGCTGGAAATCCACTAATCTTAAAGTGGCCAAGGTTGAGAAACATCTTCCTCCCTAGGAGTCCCTTCCTCCTAGATCTTCCACCCTAGGAGTCCCACCTCTTCTCTTTCTGCTTCTTTCCGTCTCGCTCAGCTGTTTCCTCAGCATTTCTTTTTTCATCCTAAACAAAATCTAGGTCAAGGGGACCATACAAGGCTCACTTCCATGCCTGCTCTGCATGCTTTAACTTTCAATTATCAAAAGGAACTTGGTGAGTTGTTCTGCACTAGGTCCAACATCAGCGATAAAAAAGAAGAACTGGCAGGGAGAAACCCTACAAGGAAAAATGCATGGCCTGCAAAGGTCCCCTTGGCATGCAAATCTAGCAAATGAGGGGGTCTTTGGCGCTCTCTGAGCTGGGTTGTTTTCTTGCAGATGTTTCATTACCAAATAGGTAACGTATCATCATCTGATGATGTTGCCTAGTGTGGCAATGAAACGCCTACAAGAAAGCAACCAAGCTCAAAGAGCACTAAGGACCCCACAGTTCAATCCTGAGCTATTTGGATTAATCCAGCCAATATATGGATGATAACCCAGAGGCTAAGGATGCGAATGAACTGGGGAGGGGGGCAGAAAAGGCCAGTCCATCAGCAGGCGCTACAGCATGTCCGCTCTGAAACTCCCAGAAAATTCACCGAATCCTAAACCAAGGCAGTGCCGCGACTGTTGCATCCCAGGTGCCAGACAGAAAGACGGCACCACCTTCAGTTTAAAGGGAAGGGCTCCAGGCATCAGCTGGGAAAAACCTGCCTTTCCAAAAGCCTGCAAAGTAAAAAAATTCCTGAGGTTGGAAAACTTCCAAGCAAATTAAAGGAGCAATTCTGGCTTCTCAGCTGGTGGAGCCCAGGATTAAGAGAAATGGGAGGAAAGAGAAATCTCTATAAAGGCTTTCCCAACTGGACAATGGAGTGACAGCATGAGCTGCAGAGACAACAAGGCCTAATCGGTCCGTCCATTGCCCTGTTGTTCTGTTTTGGCAGGAATTCTGATCGGTCTCCCCGGACGTGGTGGAAGGGCAGAGAAGGACAGGAGGCTCGGCGAGAACAACGGAAGGGACCCGTCTCCGGACCGGGTCTCGGCTCTCCCTGCTCACGAGGCAGCTTTGCAACCAACTCCGCCATCTAGGACCAGATGCAGACCCCACCGAAGCTCTCCCAGATGACCCCCGAATGAATGACCCCACCGAAGCTCTCCCAGATGACCCCCGAATGAATGACCCCACCGAAGCTCTCCCAGATGACCCCAAGCCTACCACCACCTTGGAGTAATGTGTCCTCTATTTGCGTAGGTGGATGCGATGACTCCATGTGGCATCCTTGATACCGCCCCGTAGGTGCTTTGGAGAATACCTCTGGCCTGGCCCCTTTTTTGGACATTCAATATAATGTGTCCACGGAAGCCAGGTGGCTCTGCGGAGAGCTGCACGCCCAAATGGTCTTTTGAATGTCCTTCAAACGCACGGGCAGAAAATCTGGGTCTTTACAGGAAAGCCTCGACTGAGCAACAATTCGCTGAGCGGCCAAAGTTACACTGAAAAACACGACTTACGATCGGTCCTTGCACTTGACAACAGTCGCAGCGTCCCCACAGTCATATGATCAACGTTTGGGCACTTGGCAACCGGCATGTATTTACGACGGTCGCGGCATCCCAGCATCATGTGACTGCCGCTTGTGACCTTCCCAGCCGCTCTCGACAAGCAAAGTCAATGGGGGATGCTGGATTGACTCAGTGACCATGTGATTCACTTAACAAGTGCAGTGAGTTGCTTAACAGCTGTGGCAAAAAAGGCCATAACGTCGGGCGCAACTCGCTTAACCGCCACCTTGCCCAGCAATGGAAATTGTGGTCGTAAGTCAAGGACTACCTGCATATTCAGAACTTGCCTCAAAAAGTAGCCCCGCACTTTCTTCTGGCTACCTGTAATGGGATAAAGATGAAACTTGGGCCCAACTTGGTTCCAAGCCAGCGAGAGTTGTTTTGAGTTCGGCAGCATATAAAACTAATAAAGAAATAAATGAAAAATAAACTCGAGAGGAGAATCCAAAGAGTTAACCAGGAAGTTACTTTGCCAGCGAAATTCTACCACCGCTCCAATTATCCAAAACTTCCAATTCCCTTTCCCCAGATGCCAAAGGCTTGCAGGCTGCTCCTTTACAAGCTGGATGTCCATGAGCAAAAACCTCTTTTATTTTCCAAAACGGAAGCCTCTGAAAAGCCAAGTGTTTCTCCTTTAAAGCATAAAAGAAAAATCTACATCGGACAAAAAAGAAAAAAAGGAAAAAGATTCATGAGCTCTTAAAATGTAAAGAAAGGCCTTCTCCTCCAGGGACAGATCCATTTGTAAAATGCCCAGTAAATCCTTCGTTGGACGGTCATGAGTAAATCCATTGGCCAATCCATTGGCCATTTCCTCGGTCAAACGCCACCATCTCTTTATCTCTTTAATACATTTCTCCATCGTGGGCTTCCTGACATAAGAAGGATCCATCAGTAAGAAGAAATGTGATGGCTCTTCCTCAGAGGACACAATTAGCCATGCAAGATCACATATTATGAGTTTTTAAAATTCATGACATCGAACGTGGCCCTCTTCTAACTGCATTAAGCGCCCCATCAAATCCATGAAGGTTCTCCTCAGTGATCATTCAACACATTTAGACTGACAAGAAAGGTCTCTCCCTTTTTAGCCTCACAACAGCCCTTTAGGGTGCAGGAAGTCCTCAAGTTACGACCACAATCGTCATAAAATGAGTCGGTCACGTAACAGGCCCAATGTTATATATATTTTTGTGGCAGTCATGAAACGAACAAATTACTTGCTATGGGTGCAGTCCTGATCTTCTTTTCACGTAGGAGTCGTAAGTCTAGGAGGACCCCCAGATTACGCGCCGCGCTGCTCCAAACAGACGCGGTGCGTAGTCTGGGGGTCCCCCCAGACTTACGACTCCTAAACTTGATGCAGAAGGCCCCCAAACCCAAAGCCCCTCAGTCTTGCCAAGCCTGTTGTTCCCCATCCAGACCCCCACCACTTCCAGGCATCAGGATAAGGTATCAATAGGTAAAGGTTTTCCCTTTCAGTTGTGACCGACTCTAAGGGGTGGTGCTCATCTCCGTTTCATAGCCGAGGAGCCAGCGTTGTCCAAAGACCCTTCCATGGTCATGTGGCATGACTATACACCGAGGCGCATGGAGCGCCGTTACCTTCCCACCAATTTAGGCGGTTCCTGTTTATCTACCTGCATTTTTGCATGCTTTCGAACTGCTAGGTTGGCAGGAGCTGGGGTGAGGAACGGAGGCTCACCCCATCACGCGGCGCTTGGGACTTGAACTCATGCCGCCGACCTTTTGGCCGACAAGCCCAGGGTCTTAACCGCTCGGCCACCACGCCCCCAAGATATCAATAGCATTGCTTAGTTCACTAGGAGCAGAGATATACGATTGGGTATCCTCAATGTACTGATGGCATCTCACTCCATGGTGACAAATGAGCTCACCCAGCTGCTTCACGTAGATGAAGGGAGACAGCACCGAACCCTGTGGCACGCCACCGAGTAGGAGGCAAGGCCAGGATTTTTCCTCCCCAATCACAACCTACTGGTATTGACCCCAAAGAAAAGAGAGCCACCATAATGCAGTGTTGCCCACCTCCAATCCCTGGGGCTGATCCAGAGGGATTCCACGGTTGATGGTGCCGAAGGCCACTGAGGGTCAAGCCATGCTAGGATGGATGCACAACTACCATCATCCTTCCCCCCAGAGGTCATCTAAAAGCAGGACCAATGCTGTGTCCATCCCATACCCTGGCCTGAATCCAACACCACCAAGAGAACTTCAACAGAAATCCTCTGGTCCCCTGAAAATAAAGTGGAAAAACCCAAAGCCACTTCGCAAAGCGTTAACCGGGTTTCTATTTTGTACCCATGTAATCGGCTGATTACCTGGCGATTCCGGAATCCAATACATCCCCTCTTGAAATTTCAGCTAGAGTCTGATTTGGGAGCAAGTGTTGGATTTTAATGAACCAAATAACGTGCCCCGGACTGGTGCTTTTAGCTTTCCATCCTACTCTTCTGCGATTTTGTTCAGCGTAGCAAGAACCAGGACGCTGCAAGATATGATGATATATCCTAGTGTGCATTTATCTGTTTGCTCCATGGATATATGACCAGAGTTACTTAATATTACCAGGGTACTGTTGAGAAGAAACATTGCTTAGGACGCAAGAGGGCATCAAGGAAAGGAGAATGGGTGAGACTGGAAATAGGTGAGTGGATTGCATATGTTTTTGCGTAGAATTTGTTGCCACAGCAATATCTTGCCCCACCTGGCTGCAGGTCTCACTACCTGAGCTCAGGTTTACTAAACAGATCGGGGTGCAGTGATTTTGCAAAAGGGACAACACTCCTTCTGGTGAGATCCTTGGTGCTCTCTGACCATGGTTGTTTTCTTGCAGAGGTTTCATTACCCAACTAGGTAACATCGTCAGTGCTAGAAGAGATCGAGATTCCTTACTCCCTCCTAGCATTGATTATGTTACCTAGTTGGGTAATGAAACCTCTGCAGGAAAACAACCATGGTCAGAGAGCGCCAAGGACCTCACACTTCAATGCTGAGCTACAAATATTCTCTTCTATTGGTCCTCTTTGTGGTGTTGTTTCTTGGCTATGTTCACAAGATACTTGGAGGAAAGGGGTTCCCTATGCAACCCCATCCACCCCACGGGAAACTCAAACAATCCCTTAAAAATCTCCTGCAGGAAGAAGAGCCTGCAGCAGTCTCAATCTCAGGAGGAAATGGACCAAAATGAGCCATGTTTGCAGCTCACGACCAATTACAAACATGGAAGATGGAAACTGAGTTGATGGGAACTTGAGAACAGAACTACCTGGGACCTTGAGGTGAGGCCCACAGATCTGCTCTCTTCCCACGTGCTATTACGGGCAAGTGCATTTCAAACAAGGTCAGGAAGAATTAGATTTCTTTTGCATTGTTTTTTAACTTTCGTAGCCCATTCCAGCAGTGGAATCTCAAAAGGCAGCCTGGAATTTGAAAAATGCAGCAATAAACCTGGATTTGTGTGAACGTGAGTGCGCGCGCGCGCACACACACAGCCTCCTTTGTCTGTAGAGATGCATCCCCCCTCTTTTTTTTCCCAGAGACAGCTTTTTGTTCTTTGTATAATCTTCTCCATCCACCCAACAACCCCATTCTCTTCGCTCCATTCTTTCTTCCAGAAATTTATTCTAGCTCTTTAATCTACATGTGGCTGGGCAGATGTCCAAAAACAGAAAAAAGAAAAGAAAAGAAAACCCTACAATACACAAAACCTTTCCCTTCCACAAAGACAAGAACAAGTAAGGGAGGTGAGAATTCCTGCCGTCCGGTCCTCTCTCTTGCCCTCACTCTCAACAAAACACTTTGAATGATTAATGATCCATCTTGATGGCCTTTCCATTCCCTGGTGGCCATTTCAGGCCACACCGCTGGTAGAAAAGTCACAGAAAAATACCTAGGGAGGACCCTTCCCTTCGATTTCTACAGGAAAGCAGGAGATGGAGCAAGTCCAACTTGCCACTTCTTTGAAGGAATCCCACAAGTCTAACCCAAACCTGAGACTAAAGGAACATCACAGAAGGCTTCTTCTAGCTCTCACTCTTGGCATTCTCAGGTCACCCCTTTCATCAAAGGGAAGAAGGGAGAAAGAAAACAGGAGAGAGAGAGAGCAAGTCTCTTCACTTCGTGGAGCCCTAGGTGCTCTCTGAGCTTGACGGTTTTTCTGCAGACGTTTCATTACCAAACTAAATAACATCATCAGTGCGTCTCTTCGCTCTGCTGAAAAAAAAAAGGGGATTTGTAGAAGCGATCTTATGGCATAGTCATAAGCCACAAAACAAACCACAAATGCTCCCCGACTCTTATCTCATTATCAGAGAAAGTGGTGACTTTCAAACGCATCGGACATCCAGAATCTCTGGTTGAGGCGAGATGAGGATTAGGGAAACTGGAGGTCCAGGGCTGGGAAGGCCAGGGGACCCTTAGGAGAAGCCTGAAATCCACCCATCTGAAGCAGCATTTCTGGAAACGGGACGATGATTTCAGCGTGAAAAAGCAAAAGAAGTCTCTTTCAAGTCAACGCATTCCTTTTCTTGGCCGCAGTGCAAATACCGTGTTCCTTTTCAAGATGTTGGTTTGCTGCATCCCCGACTAGCACGTGGGCCTGTCCACCAGCTCATCCTGGTCTGACTTCCAGTTGGGATCTCACTGCCTGTGGCTTAAACGCCGTCCTTTACGTCCTCTTCCCTGGAGCCCCAGAGGACACGTCTTTGACTTTCTCCCGTGGGGCACCCTTTCATGCATCTCAAGTATGTCCAAAATTTTGACGACAACTTGACTTCCAAACATGTTCCAAAGGAGCATGACAAGCTGAAGGCCGAAGGCCGTTCCTCGGAGGCCTCGCTCCTTCCTTTTAGGTGCCACTCTGGGGGTACCAGCATTTAAATTCCTTTGGGGGGCAAACATGTAAATGGGTTAACAGTCGCCAGCCCAGCTTCTTCTACGTCAAACTGAGATCCACCAAGGATCAATGCAGACTTGGATCAACTCGATTCCTCTGAATGGAAATCACTTTCCGTTCACTTTCACAGGAGAACCCAACAAACCCAAGTTATGCCTTATGTGTATGCACACCTATCAGTGGATCGTGGTCCTAATTCTCCCCTTTCCTGTATTTCCTTTTCTGCTGGCTGCACATTTTACGGTTGAACACGTAATTCTGCTTATTTGCTCACGTTACTATTTTGTTTACTGTGGCCTCGCAAGCACACTGAGAGCTGACATACCCGAGTCAAATTCTTTGCACGCTTAACCATGCTTGGCCAATAAAGTGCCTGAATCTGAACCTGAAAGAAAAATTAAAAGGACATCTTGAAAAATGAGGCTACCGGCGAGGTAGCCTCACTAGCACACGGGCATAAGAAAGTGGGATCATCCACACGGCAGCTGAGATGGAGATGAGCGCCGCCACCACCACCACCACGAGCAAAACCATCTAAGGTGTGCCGTGCGGTCCACCAGCCAGGTAAAATCAGAATATGGACATCAGGAGATTTGACATCGAGAATAACCTTGTGCAAATCTGACCCAGGATTTAACTCAGCTTGGAATTCATGCCTCGTCTACAATTTTATATCTGGATTTATACCACACCAATCATTTGGGTTTCTTCATATTTCCGTTTTAGAAGATTTTCTCAATAAGAACCGGGTGAATTTATCATTGTTTAGAATCTTAATTAAGGGTCAAGAGAAAGAAGCAGGACTCAAAGAAAATATGATTTGAGAGGATTAAGGAGATTTCACATGCATTTCATAATTTTCTCCTGGGCACATACTAAAGTTTATGTTTGCCAGCCACTTCAGGTGCTTTCCGTGCGCGTGGTTTTGAGCTACGCATGTCCACCTTTTCTCCAAAGGGACACAATGAAATTTCAGGCTTTGGTTAGACGTATTGTTTAGGGAAAAGTGTGTGTGTGTGTACAAGAGGGCATGTGCATGCAGGATCACACATAAGAAAGCTCACCCTCACCTCGAATTCCATGTGCCTACTGGTGTTTACCTGGGAACATGATGCATCTGTACACCATCACCTACGTGAAAGCTTCTCCGTGTGGGTGTTGCTTTCTGTTGTGTGAACAAAACCCTGGGGCTTGTTTTACAATCCAGAACTCAGTAGGTGTAAGCCGGTGTGGGGTGAACCCAAAGCAGTTGCAGTACACGCGGTCCAGAGCACAGGAAAATGCATCTCAGGACCTTGCAAGGTGGACACCCACACCTTTTATACAAACACCGAGACTCCTGCCTGTACAGGTGGTGCTCGACTTACAACCGTAATTAAGCCCAGAATTACAGTCATAGGTTGTGCTGATCATTAAGCGGTTCATCACGTGACCGACCCGAATTTATGACGTTTTCTGCAGCTGTTGTTAAGTGAATCTGCAGTCGTTCGGCAAATGCCCCAACTGCGCCTGACTGGAAACCCTGTTTTGTGACAGTCATGAAGCAAACACAGCGGTTATTAAGCGAACGCTGCGGGTTGTTCAGCAAAAACAATCCTTTCGCGAACGCGGCGGCCATGAAGCAAATCCACTGTTCCTCAGGGGGTATTTTTTGCTGGAAACCACAAGTAAACGCTGCTTTCCGGCAAAAATGGTTGTAAATTGCAGCCTGGTGACCGTGGGCTGCAAAGAGCGGTAAATGCAGGCCAACTGCTGACCGCTAAAAATGCGATCCTGTGACTGCAGCGGGGATACCTTTGGAACTTCGAATCGAGGTCGTAACCACTTTTTTGTGGGGAGGGGGCGTCCTAACTTGGAACGGTTGCTGAGCGACAGGTCGTAAGTCGAGGACTATCTGCAATCAGTTTCTCCACTCCCCATCGAAAAGGCCTTTTCAAACACCTCCCTCTCCGAAAGATGCACTCGGCTCAGCAGCGAAGGGGCTGCCCCTTCTAAGGGGCTAAGCCCATTACGAGCACACGCCATTCCTGATCGCTGTCCTCCCACGAGTCAGAGTCCTGCCCTCAAAGGATCAGGATCCCGATTCGGATCAGGATCCTGATTTCGACGGAGTATGGTTACATTCATGCTTGAGATTCCCAGAACATGTAGAGGCGGCCCACTTGCCGTGCGTGGGGGAGAAACCCTTTCCCGCCCTGCTTAGCGTTAACGCAGTCGCAAAGCCTCTGCAGGGTGCGTGCATCTCTCTCTCCATCTCTGTGTGTGTGTGAACGTGGGGTCGGGAGGGGCGGAGGTGCTGAAAGAGCAAAGTAGCTGATGGGAAAGGATTAGCTCCCCTCCTCCTGCAATGCGCGCCGCATCTCCAAACCGCCACGCTTGCAGCTGTTCGCAGAGCTCTGGACCTGGCAACCCACCAACCAGCCCTTTCTGCCAAGGATTCCTCTCCGCTGAAATGGCCAAAGAGGGCTGAAATATCCTCGCTCGCCTTTGCCCCGGGCTAGTCTACGGCTCCAAATTCCCAGCTGCTGCGCTTCGTGGCTCCCTCAACAGGCTTGAGCACCCTTAGGGTGCTGGAGCCAACCAGGTTGTGCTGCTGGGTCCGGAGAGAGGAGACCGTGCTCTGGCTCCTAACCTGGACGGGACACCTGGGTCTGGGGTGACCCTGATTCCCCTGCACCGCCGGACGAGAAGCAACGGCTGGAAGAGCGTCAGAGGGAGATCCAACCTGGAAATGAGGAGGAAGTTCCCGATGGTGGGAACTCGGAAGTAAGTGTGCCACCCGGAGTTGTGGGCGCTCCATCGCCGGAGGCTTTCAAGGACAGACTGGACCACCGTTTGTCTGGGGTGGAATGAGGATTCCTGTGGGACTGGACCGGGAGGCCACCAGGGTCCCCTCCAGCCTCTCCGATTCTCAGAGGGACGTCACCAGCTTGGGCTGCCTGTCTTCCCAACCACAGTGAGAACTTCAGGGCCCTAGAAAGAGCTTTGAAGAAGCAAATGTAAGACAGGTACGAGCGAAGACCCTTCCGTTGGCCACATCTCTTCCCCTCTGCTCACGGTCTTTGAAGGCTTCAAGCCACAAGGGGATGGCGTGCTGATGCGCAAAGGAGCCTGGAGAGCTGCAGAACAAACTCTGGGGGGTCCTTGGTGCTCTCTGAGCTTGGTTGTTTTCATTACCCAAGAGGGTGACATCACGGGGGAGGGAGGCCACACATCCTTCCATGAAAAGAAAAGTTGCGCTTCTGAGACCCACCACGGCCTGGCAGCTCAAAGCGCAAGCCAGAAGACGTTTGAAGACAAGCCCGGGAGACAGGGAGCCGTGATCCGAGGGAGCTTATTACTGAGCCAGACCAGACGCTAGCAATGAATGCAAGAACATTACCGAGTCCTTGGTGCTGCTCCCTGAGCTTAGTTGTTTGTTTGTTTGCAGACATTTCATCACTAAGCACTGATGATGTTACCTAGCTGGGTGACGAAACATCTGCACGAAAACAACCAAGCTCCGAGAGCCCCCAGGACTCCACAGTTGAACCCTGAGCTATAAATATTATCTTCTATTGGCAAGAATATTAATCACACACTGCAGGCAAAACGCCAAAGGTGGGGAACAAGCACACTGATTTGCCTTTCCTCCTAACAAACCATCTTTCTCCTCCGAGATTCTCCTTCAGTTTACAAACTGGTCCCACGCTGAATTATTGTTCCCACCCACTCCTAAATCCCGGCGTATAAATGTAACTTTTATCTTCCTGGTTCATTCTAGGACTATCAGGCCATTGCCTCTGGGGACCAGGGAAAGAAATATCATCGCATTTACTGCAACTGAGCTGGACTCCACTGGAGAGAGATGAACAAATGGGAACTATAGCACGAAGCACATTAAGCTCGGGATTTGCACGACTTTGTTGCTGTTATTAAAGCCACTTGAGTCCTGATTCCTTCATTGTTATGAAAGGAATTGCTGCCGGGTCCTGAGCGCTGCTTGAGAAAAAAAAGAAAGAAATGCTCTTGTATCGTTGAAACCATGGTGCAAAAATGCAACACAAGGACAAAGGAGACTCGAAGCGCATTTCTTTATTTGCAAAGGCCGGGTAAATTTAATTGATCGTTGTGTTGACTTAGTCATGCACGGTATTCGGATCTAAAGCAGTCAAGGAGCTCTCGCTACTTGCTGGTTGCTCCTTAAAGAAGCCACATCTCTTCCTGGTTCACAAGACAGTTGCACATGCATGTATGAATGAAGAATTCAAGGACTCAAAAACATGTGTTTCTCTGGGCTCACATGGCGGAAGAAAAGATGTGATTCATCTAAGGAAAGGCCCACAGATAGAGTGAAAGTCCCAGCCACATCAGAACCATGCTCGCCCGCTTTCATAGACCTTATAGCACTGAAACTCCCTCTGGTTCCTACTAACTTCCCCAGTTTGCTCTGAGCATGCGCATTCTCCAACAGCAAAAAGACAATGCTTCCGTGCAACCACTTGCTATGCCTTTGAAGCACTGTTGTGCCATAAGCATTGTCACTAGTGCCATATACACCATGCATCGGCTTACTTTTTCCAGCTGACCCACTGAAGAACACAAAAATGGGAAGCCAACCGGTGATGCATTCCCTGACTTTCTTTGAGCACAAGTGGTTTTGTGCAAGTAAAAAAAAGGCCTCTTGCTTTAAGAAAACATGTAAAACATGTGGCAATGCGCTTTTAACATCCTGATTTCAGGATATTTATAAGCCTAGTGGGAGACTGGCAAAGACCTAAGCGCTCTGACTTCAGGGGGGAAGGAAGATGTTAGGAGATAGGATGAACACAAGTTTCTTGCATTGAGACATCAACTGCCGTGTACAAATAGTCCTCGACTTACGATTGGTCACTTAGCGACGTACTGAAGTTCTGATGGACCCCTCCAAAAGGTACTTAAGACCCAGTTCTGAAGTTCTGACAACTGGCTCTCCCCACAATCACATGACTGCACTTCGGTCATTTGCAGCACCCCATGGTCATGTGACCATGACCCACAGCATTTTTGCCAAAAACTGCCATTTACTTCCAGTTTTTGGCAAAAATGCTCTATAGAAAACAATGGGTTTGCTTGACAACCGCCCCGTTTTTTTAACCACAGCCACAAAAAAAGTTGTAAAATCATGATGACCCACTTTACGACCATTATGAGGTACAACCATAATTGACAGGCTCCGGTACGGTCTTAAGTCGAGGACTACCTCTCACGCCAACATTAATGTTGCAAAGCTCTTGGGCTCTCTTAGGCACAGAGAGACACAGGAGCAATTGTGGGCTGGCCCAAAGTAAAATGGGTGGAAAAAGCCACAATTCCCAAACTCTCCAATTCCAACAGGATGAGGTTGGGAGGGAGAGATTCTTCCGTGGCTCACCTCCACCACTGCTGGTTCTGCAATCAGCGTGCCTCTGAGTGTTGATAGCTGGTGGACAAAAACACAAGGGATGGCCAGTGCATTTCTGTCCAGGGGAGGAGGAACTTCGGAAGCATCGGAGCTGATGCGGAGCGAGGCAGACCTCTGGGCCGGTGCAGAACTTGGCTGCCACAGCCTTTAGAAAGTCGCCTCCGACTGCGCAGCGCAAGGAGCTGCGGAACTGAACGCCTCCTTGTAAGCTGACTCCTGCCCCAAACTCTGGCACCAATTGCAAGACAGGTCAGATCTCCACCTCCGAAGTTCAGCTTGTCTGAAGATTAACCTGCCGTCGGCCTTGAGCTCCCCCCCCCGCCTTCTGCAAGTCCCCCCCCCAGCTTTTTCTTCTCCTGTCATATTTTGCAGCTGGCGGCGGGGAGGACTAGTCACCTGG
>JANHZU010001820.1:263012-282116 GCA_032468055.1 Acrochordus granulatus
CTCCCTCCCTTCTTTCTTTCCTGCCTTCCTTCCTTCCATCCATCCATAAAAGCTACCAGGAAGATAAACAAAATTAGATTCTTCTCAGGAGGTCTGGAAAAAAAAATCCCACAGAAAATGAGGTGGGAAGATGGGAGATAGCACAACGCAAACAATTTTTGCTGAGATCTCTTAAAATTATCAGCTTCCCATTGCATTATAATAATGAGCTTAAGAGCAATTATAGAAGCACTTGAAGAATAATTTTAAAGAGAGCATATACTTCAGTTGGAAGGAAACCAACTTTGATCAAATTCATGTTTAGAGAGGCATGTAAAAAAAGTCAGTGTTAGTTCAACTCTCTCCTAGAGTATCCAGCTAAGTCTTATGGGAAGCACACAAACAAGGCTTAGATGAGATAGTAATTGTCTATTCACCTCCTCAACAATTTCTTCGAAAATCCCACAGCTATGTTCCAGATAGTTGGACGTACAGTAGGCATCATGACCAGCTATCACTGATGGTCTTCTCTTCCGTTTTGTAGATGCGACGCTCTTAGTTTGTGTGTGTGATATACTGGATCCATCCTGAGTGTCCCATCATTGGCTTTACTGGATGAACCTGAGTTCTAGTTTTATGAGAGACATAAAAAGTCCTTGTCGGTGTGTCACCTCAGGTCTACCCCCTTCCCTTCTCCTAGTAGGTAATAAAGACCACTCTACTTCTCCACTCTAATACATGGGCAAGTCTAAATAGTAGCTGAACTGTCCAATGCTGTATTTGTACACAGTGCAAATTATATTGTGGGTGGCAAATTATATTGTGGGTGTCATTCCTTACTCTTCACCTCAGGCATTCGATCACAGCTTGGCAAACTATCCTACCTGTGCAGTAAATACACCGTTTCCCCTAATTTTAAATAAGACAATGATTTGGAAGTAAATGCTTTCTGTTGATACCATGTTCAGAATAGCAGGACTGAGTGACCACCACTCACTTTTTTGATCCTGATGAAATCTGTTGCCACAGTGGAGAAGACATACGTATACTCATCATATTTTATTATGGAGGGGAATAAAATAATCCATACATTACAGTGAATTTATTTAGAGCATGAAAACATAACAGAGGTGGAAGCATAATTTTGTGCTGTTCAATGTTCAACAAACATGATAAATTTATTGTGTGGGATCGGCCTACACCATACCACTCAAGGTCATTTATCTTCCTGCTCTTCCAACTTTGTTTCAAACGGCTGACCGGAATAGGAGTCAGTATGATATACTATTTCCACATCATGTGGATGTAGTTATAGTCAACAGACCTGAATTATGTCAACAACACAAAAAAGCCATGAAGTATAAGACATTATTTTTATTTATTTTTTGTTAAAGATGCCATATATATGGACCTGCATCCCATTTTCTCAACTGATGATGCCTAGGGACTACAATCCTATCAATCCCAACCAGCCTTGGGTCACTTTCAATGGAATGATGGCATCAGAAATAGATACATATGGAAGATACCACATTCAAGCTTCCATGATTAACCATGCTCTCTCTCAAAAACTAACAGTCTTCTCAGCACTTTGGCTCTAAAAATAATTTCTGTACTAACCAGGAGTCTCTCCATCTCTAGCTGCAGAGCTGAGGGCAACCAGACAGCTGTCCAGCATTAACTAATAATAATTACATCTTAATAAAAGATACCACTTAAGCCTAGGATGCAGTTAATGTCAGAAGGGTCATGGTTAATAATGATTAATCTGATCCTCATCAAC
Organism: Acrochordus granulatus; assembly: GCA_032468055.1. NCBI lineage: Eukaryota > Metazoa > Chordata > Lepidosauria > Squamata > Acrochordidae > Acrochordus > Acrochordus granulatus. The sequence goes on from JANHZU010001820.1 coordinate 264,775, forward strand.
ACAGGCTGTATCTACTGGTCGCTAAATAATTCCTCAACAGCCTGAGTATCATTTCCAGGGAAGAAAAGGGAGATGAAGCACACATCACTAAGAGCAAACTGAAACCTCAGAATGAAGCACACCAAAAGAAGAAGATCTCCAAGGACTCCAACAGAACTGAAACACAAGAGACAAGTGGAAACCAGGCAAGAAATGTGGTGGATGGGAAGGGGAATGTCACATAAATGACCCAAACATGCTACAGGTGAAAACTAAGTTTTATTGAACCAGCATTAAAATAATTTCAGTTGTTTCAAATAATCTTGAAATCTCTTCTCCCATGTAATTAATGTCAACTGGATCATTATTGGCAAGCATATAATCAATGTATTAATTACAGCATTCCTATTTAATGCCGCTTTATTGAATTAGCTGTGGGTCTACTTTGCATTTTCAAAGAGATCAAACCCTATGATGGCTGAAGATATATGGTTACAGTGCCATCTTTGTTTCCTTTCCACCTTGGTTTGATGGAGGATGGGAATTAATATCACCCAGCTCAAGGTTCCTTTGATGGCATAAACAGGACTCAAGAAACTGAAGGAAGGACATCAGGAGTACTAGCTTATCCACATGGGATGTGATTGCTAGCCACATGGACTATCCAAAAAAATCGAGAATTTGAGTATTCCCGAGAGATTGTGCAATATATTATTTTTGGCCTAGTCTTATTTGCATTCAACCTTCAGGATGGAGTGGGCTACACACTGAGAACAAAGTAAAAGCATAACTGGACTCCAGGTTTGCAGCTAGGATTCTCGCAGAGATAGAAGGCAATCCATGTCAACCTGTCCACCTTCTGATAAGGAGTGGGGCTGGAATGGAAACAGAATCAGCAGCTGGAGAAGTTGACTTGGGTTGTCATGACTGAAAACAAATTTTGATCTAGTCCTGATCAAGCAACTGAACTACTGGACTCCAGTACTTTTAGGAGACTGATGCTTGTAATGGTGCCAAAGTCCTGGGGGACTGATTTGATTCTTACAATCATCTGAACGAAGCGTTCTCCAAAAGCTCGTTTAGCATCCACCATGTGGGGTTTTATTTTGAGGGAGGGCAGCGAGCCACCGAGGCCTAAACCCTTTGGGTTTTTGGCCCAGTGCTAAGGACAAAATCCACTCCTCTTCCTCTCTGTAAACATCAGATAGCCACGTGTCTTTTGTGGGCCCTGGTGGTGAACGCAAGAGAGACTCCACAAATGGCTTTGCAGAATGACAAGATGCTTGCTTTGCAGAAGGAAGACCGGGCAAGATCCAGATTTACATGTTGGGAAAAAAGAAGTTATCATGGCAAGGAAAAGGTTAATGAGTTTGAGAAGCTGGGAACCTGATGCCCCACATTGATAAGGAAGGGAGAAGATTCCTTGAAGAACTGCATCCATTTCTCCATGTCCAGCAAGGAAAGAGGTAACCGTTACAAGCTGGAAAAACTACAGCTTCCGGAACCTGGTAGCAATCCAAAGTTTGCATGCTCTCTTTTCTCTTCATTTTATTTTCACTTCAGGGTCTCAGAGGTTGAAAGGAGATCTACCAGCAAGCCTGGGGCAAAGTTAACTGCTGTTCGTATTTTTTCCATCTTAATTTGAGGTGCAAGTTCAACCTCTGAAACAAGGAAGACGACAGATTTGGAACTTCTACACCGATGCTTCAGACGATCAGCAGAACCACCCTAACTTGTGACCAGAAGCTGACCAGCAAATGCCTCTATCAATCCATCCACAGACGCCTCAGCTGTCCTTCAGAAGCATGCACACAAGACTGCAGATATGCAAAAGAGCAAAACAATGATATCAAGCACCTATGCTCAGGTAAGACGCAACTGGGAAGCAAGCAGCATGAAACTAATCCGAGCCATAAACCAAACCTTATGAAAGCATCTCTGGCTTTATGTACCCTACCAAGTTAAAACCAGATTGCTGTATGAAAGACAGTTGAACTTCTCCAGCACCGAGGCTGCTTTTCTCTCTTGACTTTAGAGCCACGTGCAATCTTTGCAATCCTCCTCTTGCAACGTTCTCGGAAAAATCTGCAAAGGAACCTCATCAAACGATTGTGAGTTTTCTTTGGGGCGAACACTTCGCGACGGCACGCCTGTCATCCCTGGCTCTCCCCTCGCTGGAGGAGAAAAACGGGGCAAGATCCCAAATCAGAGGAAGACTTCCAACATCGACGTTAAAATTGCCGTCCTGTCTGTCTGTTCCACACACACACACACACATACAGAGAGAGAGAGAGAGAGACTCTGCCTTTGCTTTTTTCTTTCTGCATTTCTGGAAATCCCTTGGAAATTATTTGAAAGGGACAGCCTTTTCTGGAGTTGGAAATCCTGGGATTCCTGCCCTTGCCTGGCCGAGCCGCGAAGACCGAGGGGGATGGAGAGATGCTAGATAGAGCAGTAGAAAGCGGCAGCCATGCCACGGACAGCTGGTGTTTGGGTGGTGGTAAATCACCCTGAAATGCGCCTCTTCCCTGAGCTCAATGAGGCCGAAATAACAAAAGAAGGCACAGCTTGGAGCCGGGCAGCTTGCGAGCCAACCCCTGACACACATGACAGCTTCATTCAGCAACCGAGAGTCCACACAAAAGCTTGGAAATCAATCCGACGTCCCGCTACCTCGGACAATGGCCCAAATCTTCTCAGAATTGGAGCCCCAAATGAGGGGGACCCCTTTCAGGGGAGATCAAAACCTCAGGACTGGTCTTGAAAGGCGGCTCTCCAGTGAAATAATGGTCTGTCTTTCTTTTTCTCTTTCTTTCATAGCAAAGAAGGCCCTTTGGTCAGTTAGGTTGCTGCTTCCAATGACTCAAAGTTACAGCTAAGGAGGGAGAGCCTTTGCCACACTTGGGGCAGGGTGTGAGTTCCCACTGGAGAGAAATTCTGGGTATAGGGGCCCACGAACACAGAGGCGTTGGTAAGTTTTTTTCTCTCTCCTTCTCTCCCTAGAGTGGCCTGAATTTGCATTCATGAATTCGGCGGCGTATAAATGTGATAAATAAATGAACAATAAAAATAAATCAATCAGAGCTGCTTAAGAGGGGCGCCATAGGAGTATTTTGAATAAATAAGTAAACAAACAGACAAACAAACATAGATACTGCAGAGAGAGAGAGAAGCATAGGTAGACAGAAGCGCAGACAGACAGACAGACTCAGAAAATAAATAGTTAGACAATAGAGATGGATGGATGGATGGATGGACGGACGGACGGATGGATGGATGAGCAGATTGGGGTGAAGGTTTCCCCTTTGAGTTGTGACCAACTCTAGGGCAGTGCTCGTCTCCGTTTCACAGCCAAAGAGCCAGCGTTGTCCGAAGACACTTCCGTGTTCATCTGACCAGCATGACTATACACCGAGGCGCATGGAGCGCTGTTACCTTCCCACCAATTTAGGCGGTTCCTGTTTATCTACCTGTATTTTGAATGCTTTCGAACTGCTAGGTTGGCAGGAGCTGGGGCAAGTAACGGGAGCTCACCCCATTACGTGGCGCCTGGGTCTCAAACTCACGCTGCCGACCTTCCAGCTGACAAACTCAGGGTCTTAACCACTTGGCCACCGCGCCCCCTCAGAGCCCTCCAATACGGCCTTCGAAATATTTTAAATAAATGGAGCTTGCTAGAGCCGTCCAGTGTGGTTTTTTTGCTCCTGCATCACTGAAAAATATAGTAATAAAAGCATTAACAAAACACAGTCCGATGCACTCTGATGCACCCCAACATCCCCTTTTCTAGACAAGCAGCATTCTGCAAAGTAAAGGAAGGCGAAACAGGAATACAAGGAAAGGAAACATGGCTAAAATTAATTCACCTTATTTGGTCATTCACTATCCCTGTCAAACTTTGCCAAATTTTGAAATTCTTTTGCTTAAGACAACATGATTCCTACAAAAAGACAGGAGCTTTTGTATTGTAACTGTTCTATGTGACATTTGTTTTATTCTTCAGTTATTCAAAGAAACTCCTCTAGGAGCTATAAAAGGTTTCCACTGATAAAATATCATTAAACAAACACACATACACATAGAGAAACACTTATCCTTATTCTTCTAGTAAAACACTTTTAGGTGCAGGGACATGATGCAACCATTATAGAAAATGCTATATTATTTCAGTAAAGAATTGTTATAATACCCTCTCCTTTGGTGTATTTAATCAATGTTCAAGAGTAGCTTATTTCTCCACTTCAAAATCATAGAGTCAATAACTTCTATTTAAAAATTCCAGCTCTTCCTTGTATGATCAGTTATTAAATGATGCTAACTCAATACAAACTACAATCGGAGTCCTCAACTTACAACCGAATGTCTGAAGTTACAACTAGACTGAAAAAAGTGACTTACATTTGGCCCTCACACTTATGACCACTGCAGCATCATCACGGTCGCATGACCAAAATTTGGGCAGTCAGCAATTGGCATGTGTTTACAACAGATGTGGTGCCCTGGAGTCACACAATGGTCATTTCCCAGCTGGCTTCCAACAGGTAAAGTCAATGGGAGATGCCAGATTTGTTTAACAGCCACATGATTCACTTAACAACTGCACTGATTCACTTACCAATTGTGTCATGAAGGGTCGTAAAATCAGGCACAACGCACTAAATAACCATCTTGCTTAGCAATGGAAATTCTGGTCCCAATTGTGGTCGTACGTTGAGGACTGCCTGTAGTCACATTTAGTGGCCTGGTTCACACACACCTGTGCTTTCTATGTCTAAAATTAATATTCTGCCCTTCCACACTTAACGCTAAGCCTTAATCATGTCTGATTTAATTTTGGCTTAGAATGATGCATGAGCTAAGTGCTGTAGATGAATCAAACCACTATGGCATGTTAGCAAACAATGGTTAGAAAACGTAAGGCTGATTATGATACAGAGAGAGAAAAAAGGAAAATGAGAAAATGTAGAAGGCTTCAAGCCATAGGGTCTCATTCCAGATCCGCGGCAAATTCAGAGGCTTAATTCATAAACAAGACAGAGGAGGCCATAAATGTCACCCAAATACAAAATAACTTGGATGCGCTAGGGAAGAACGTGAGGTCGGTGTTAAAAATTCAGTCTTTCTGCATTATCATAGACTTTTTTTTTTAAAAAAAAACCCCAACCTGCATTTCTTGGCTTAATATTGCACAATGTGACGCGATGGTTGGCAAAAATTGTATGTGAATATGTATGTACGCATCCAAGACAATAACCATTCCAATAAATATACTGAGGGTATTTTTTTAAATCCTATCAATACCAATGGGGAAACTCTATGGGACCACGGGGAAAAATTGGAAAAGGGGCAGGTCACTAAACAGACTGGCTCCTCCATTTGGATTGGCCCATCCAATCAGATAAGGAGAGATGATCGAGGGAACTCTGCCATAATTTATGGGTCTGGGAGAGACCGATAGTGACGGGGAACCCTTGAAGGGGAAGGAGCAGTCAATTTCTATCCGTCCTTGTGCACCTAGGAGAAATTACCACATTGGGTGAGCCAGGGATTGCACTTCCTAAAATGGCCCTGTTTCTTTAGAAAGCCCCCCAGCCCTTCCCAATTCTGCATTAGCCACATCACTACGGGAATTATCTCTCAGCTGTGATCACCTTAATTAGAGCATCTGCAGTTGAGTCCAAATTAAACCAGAAGAGCATATGTAAATCTTCTTTGGCACTTTTCCCTATAGGGCAGGTGGTGAAAGAAAAACATCACTAAAAGGATCAATGTAATTTCCTAAAATTACTACACGTCGGTTAGGAACTCAGGAACGGCAGACGAGGGAAAAGAAAAAAGCCAAGGCAGACATCTACTCGCTTAACCAGCTCTCCGAGGTGACCCCTGACCACAAAGAGAACTTCCAAGTGCAACCATTCTTCATTTCTGTTTTGAGGATAGTTGAGAGTTGACGACAGATGACCAGTTGGTGCATGCTTCAAATGCCTGTTCGACTTGCACCCTATTTGTGGAGGATTCTTCTTCGAGAGAAAGCCAGGTTGCAACCAAACACTGATTCTTCCCACTGACCCTAAATGGCATCTTCCTTTCTCTTTTATTCCTTTCCTGTGTGTTTTTTTAATGGAAGAAACTGATTTCATTAAGCTTCCTGCCTAATCTTTCGACACAAAAGATCAGTAACAATCACATTTCATGCCTTTCTTTGGGTCAACATCCATCACAAATGCAGTAACTTCCAGTCAAGTGGATGGGAAGAGAAAGTGGAAATTAGAGATATTCCTTTTCTTCCTCTGTTGTCACATTGTAGGCAGGCAGTTCTGACTTGATTCTCAGAATCACATTTCTGCTTTCCTGAACACTTCCAAACCCTGGCTATCATCACATCTGAGTCAAGGTTGAAAAAAGGGTTGGAGACAGAAGTGGACTGCCATCAATCACCAAGACAAGCTGGATCCCCCAAGGAATGAGCAACTGATCATCCTCATTGTTGCATAGATTATTCTACGATGATATTACCTACTTGGGTAATGAAACATCTGCAAGAATACTTCCCAACTCAGAGAGCACCAAGGACCCTTTGATTATTCTACTATTATTCTATTTGTTCCTCACTGAAATATTTATCTGTTGTCCACCCACTGCCCTAAGGAACAATGGGCCGTTTCTTATTAGATGCACAAAATTGAACAATCATACAAAGTAGGTAAAGGTGGTTTCCCTTGTCCAGTCGTGACTGACGCCAGGAGGTGGTGCTCACCTCCGATTCACAGCCAAAGAGCACTGTCCCAATGGCAAGCCTTAAATATCATGCTGCCAAATTCCCACAAATCAAACCCATTTTTCTCGGAATGGATATTCTTTGCTTATTCTTTCCATTCCTGATCTTATTCATTAATGTGATCAATTTTGAACCTACTGTTCCTCTAGAGTTCAAATTGGTGTATATACCACTCCCTCATCGATTTTTCAACGTAGAACAACAGTTCTGTGGGGTAAATTACCTGGCCAAAGATCTCCCAGCAAGATCCCATGACCGAGGGATCTTGCAAGAACCTGGTTATGCAAATCTTCAGATGCTAAATCAAGACCAAGAGCAGGAAACCTTCTCCTATTATCTTTCCTCAACCTCCTGATCCCATAAATTCATAATCTGGGAAAAGCCAAACACTAGAGAAGATGGATGGAAGCAACACTTCTGATGCCTCATTGAGAATGTGCATATTGGTTGCAGGAAGGCTGAGCATGGATGCTATTGAGCTCGGCTGGGCATTCAGAGATTTGAAGCCAAACCAATACCTTGAAATTGCCTTTGCTAACTTTCTCCTCCCTTCCTGCAACACCCAACAGGCGCAGGAATTAAACAGGCTGCCCATATGCCATGCTTCACTTGTTCGCTGCTGCTCTGTGCCATCTGGCCTCTTTGATTAAGGGGGAGAGGGGAGGGGGAGAGGTAGAAATGGAATAAGGAGAAAGATAAAGTTGGAAACAAACAAAATAATATTTTTTTTAAAAAAAAGAGGAGAGGAAGAAGATGGAATGGAGGAGATGCTGCTTTATCCATCTGCTCCTTGGCCAAATTCCCAGATAGATCAATAACGGGGAACAGTACCACCCCCATGACAATTAACCCAAACAGAGCCCTGTTTATTTAACCTGCTAAGAGAGATCTGCTCAGCCATGGGGTTTTCTTTCTTTCTTTTTGGCAAAGTGGCCAAGCGTTCCTTCCCCTTAACAAGGAGCTTCCCATCATGATATTTTTTGGCCAGGCAGGAAGACAGGCAGATTTCCCTTTCATTCAGCCAAAGCCCCAGTCTTGAGGTGACAAGACCCCCGGGGCTGAGAGTTTTCCAAGAGATGGGAATTGGGCAGGATCCACAGGGAAGGCAAGTCCTCTTGCCAGAGGGGTGCGCCTTGGCACCATGTTCTGGTCTATTTGGGTTGTCTCTTGCATGTGCTAAGAAGGTGCAGAAGAATTCATACATTTGGGTTTCTATAGCTGGAAAGTTTTGTTGTAGGAAGAAAGAGGTGTCAGCAAAAGATTGACTGTTCTCATAACAGGGGATCATTATATCCTAGACACAAATGATACACATTTGATAGAGGGACTAGAGGTTAAATCTGAGACACTTCAAGATCTGGAAAGGTGGCTGAGCAGTTAAGATGCTGGGCTTGTCATCCAGAAGGTCAGCAGCTTGAGTTCGAGACCCAGGCACCATGTAATGGGGTGAGCTCCCGTTATTCGCCCCAGCTCCTGCCAATTTAGCAGTTCGAAAGCATGCAAAATGCAAGCAGATAAATAGGTACCACCTAAGTTGGTGGGAAGGTAACAGCGCTCCGTGCGCCTCAGTGTATAGTCATGCCAGCCACATGGCCATGGAAGTGCCTTTGGACAATGCTGGCTGTTTGGCTATGAAATGGAGGTGACCCCCCACCCTAGGATCAGACACAACTGGCAGGAGACACCTTCACATTTTTTTAAGACTGAAAAGAGTTGTTGTTGTGGGAAAAATAGGAGAGGAAGAAGTATTATATAGGTTTGCCACCTTGGGCACCTTAAAAAAAAGTAATACAGGTGGGATAAAAATCCAATAATAAATAAAAAATACATACAAACTTATATTCCTCTTTTCTTCCAAGTGGCCTATATTGTGTGGCCTCCTTTGATTTATATATCCACAACTACAACCCTGCAAGGATCAACAGACTCAAAGCCATTCAGGGTATTTCTAACCCTGAAGGAGAACATGGAACAAGCTTTGCTCTGTTCCTAAACCAGCATCTTCACCAAAGGATGGGTTAACTGCCTCTCAAAATAAGATCTACCACATTTTCCAGACATGTATAGGCAAATGAGCTAAACTATAATTCTGAGGAAAAGGGAAGGGCAGCCAAAGATGATATCTCCAACCATTTTTGTTGGTTCTCCGACTTTTTTACAACACAGCTAAAGGAAATGCGGAGGATTCTTAATAAGAGACTGCTTGCTGCCAACTGAGATTTGGTGGAAAATCTGCCATCTTCCTTCATATGGAACTAGATTCTGAAGAAGTTTTGCATGGGATTGGCAAAGGGAAAAAAAAAGCACCCTGAGAATTATTTTCCTTTCTGATCAAGCCCTCTGAAGGGAGAGTGCAGCAGCTGAGAATTGGCGTGAAGAGGTTTTCAATGGACATTTACCCAAGTTGTGCATGGATGCTTCCTTGGTCAGTTAAATAGGGGGTGGGAAGAGGGATGGAAAGAGAAGATAAAAGACAAAAGGAGGATAATTAGGAATTGTGGGGTGAGGAGGAGAGATAAAGAAGGGAAAGCAGGCAATTGTTTTAGCTTGCTTCAGTACATGTTCACCGTCATCCAAAAGGGAAACTAAAACAGACGTGAGAGCAGGCTGCTGCCTTTCGTCTACTGTGGATGGTGTTGAGTCAAGATGCATGGAAAATTGCCACCGAAGTCCGATGGGATCCCGGCAGGGGCCCTCTTCCCACCACGACCCAGCAGCTGTGGTTTCACACATCCTCTCGTGGCCCATGCAAATGAGACGTAGCGCAGGTGCTGCCTGTCTCCCTCTGGAGCCAGCAGATCGAGGTGGAGAGGGTGCGGTGGGGTGGGGTGGGGTGGGGAGGTCTGCCCAGGCAAGGGAGGGTTGGATGCGTGATTGCAAATTATGTCATACCATCGAGATGTGCACTGCGCGAATGAAGAGCTATGAAATCAACAGCATGGCTCCCCAGCTGGGGAGAACACTACCCGAAAGACAGAGGCGATAGGCAGAATGTCTGCTGCGGGTCAAGGGTGGCATGTGCCCCTCTCTTCTGCCCTGGAAAATGACCTTTTCTTTCCTGGCAAAACGATTCAGCATTTTCGGGAAGGGCAAAGGGCGGCTTGCTGTGCGCATTCTTAGAGGAGATGTTTCCAAAGGGTACCTCTCAACAGCCTCGTCAAAGCAAGAAGGTTCGCCTGGCTTGGAACATCTTACCAACAGAAGAGAATATTTGTAGCTCAGGGTAGATCCGTGGGGTCCTTGGTGCTCTCCGAGCTTGGGTGTTTGCCTGAAGATGTTTCATGAGCAACTCGATAACCTCATCAGTGCTGGAAGGGATTGTACTTCCTTGATAGGGGAGTTATACCAAGCTGTAAACAAGACCCCAATCAAGGAACTACAAACAATCCAACAGTAAACAACAGCCTAATCAAGGAACCATCAAGAACATTCCCACCAGCACTGACAGGGCAGCCACTTGCACATAAACAGAGAGCAAACCCACTCCTTCCTCGCACTGATGATTGTTACCTGGTCGGGTAATGAAATGTCTGGAAAAAATCACCAAGCTCAGAGAGCATCAAGGACCCCACAGTTATAACATTTTCCCATCCGTAATGGATGTGCCATGGTAAAACCAAAAGCATCCAGAAACCCTTATTATTGTACAATACCTCTGTTCACTTACATACATTTATTTTTTAGAAGAGTGGGGTTCCATTTATTTGTAACCATTCTGTTTTCTCCTTCTTTATTCATCCATCTGGGTCAGACTCCCCTCAACACCCATCTGAGGTTGAGACAGTGTTGTCTTGCCTCCAGGAACTCAGGAGCTGTGCTCATATATTTGCCTGTTAGAGTTTGCAGTACTTTGGATTCAGTTCCCCACAAATGCTTTGCAATATATCTGGGGTTGAAGACACAGCGTCTATCGGCAGCTCTTCAAAGCAGCTCTGTCTCTGGATCAAGTAGCAACCATGTGATCCAGAGAAAAGACACAGCTACTTTCAAGGACTGCAGACAGCTGCTATGTTGCACACTCCAGAGCAACCCAAATCACCTTTTTGGAATCAGATCTGAAAACTCCAAGCAGCCCAAATGCTTACCCATGATTAAATAAATATACATGCATTTCATCTAACTCTCTGGGTTCGGTAAACATGTTGAGCTATAAAATAATAACCACATGGATTTGGCTGCACAAAAAGCAAGGTTAAAGAAAATATGGCAATTCAATGACGAATCACCCTGCGAGATAGACGTGTTAGGCTGTGAGAAATTAATTTCCCAAACCCTAACCAGTGAGTTTTATGAAGAATCAGGGATTTAAATCCAGTGAATTGTGAAAATGCGGGCCAGGTTAAAATCAGTCCGGTGGGGGGGAGGCAACTAGAAAATAAAAATTAAACTGTTGAGCCCACTTCAAGTCAAGCCACTATTCCAAATTTCCTAACTGAGACATTTTAGAAGATGCAACTCTTTAATGCATTCTTCTAAGCTGAAGTTAAGAAGCATCACAACCAGGATGAACTCTCACCAGGCTGAGTGTGACCAAATATGTTGGCAATGAGTGATCATTTACACATGGCACACTGTATGCGAGGAACGTGCACTAAATCAGCTTGAGGCACAGTTTACGACTGGTGTAGGCTTGCTTTAATTTGTAGGTTCAATTATGGCAACGACTGGATGATAATCATTTTGATGCGCTGAAAGCAGGACAGTGAAGACCACTCAAAGCTTGTGTTTTTCTCTCTGTAAGTCAGCTAATGTATATATTTTGGCACTATGTTTTATATTATTAGGTGCATCAGAGAGAAGAATACCAAAAAGCCTTGTATGTTGTGAACCGGGTCTACAATTCAGGCTTAGGCTGCTAATTGAATTAACCCATTGTATGAGTCTACCAAATAATAAACTAACTAAATGATTAACTAAATAACCAGATAATAAACTAACAAAATATCATAAATAATATGATAAACTGCAAAACATAAACCATGGTTAAAACCAAGCATACAGTACTTAGCTCGTGGTTAATTAAGTTGTTAATGGAACACAATCTGTGTGTTATGGATCCCAACACACTATTTGAATCCTCATCTGCTAGACCACATCATTAGGCTGGATTAGTATATTTTTTTAAAAAACAATGTCTTTGTTGAGATAAACTTGTATATACAGGTAGTCCTTGACTTACGAATGGTCACTTCGCGACCATTTGAAGTTACAGCGGACCTATCTTGTGACCTGGATTCAAAATTCTGATGGTCACCATCTCCACTCTCTGTGGGCACGTGACCAAACTTTGGATGCTCAGTAACATGGCCACATTTATGGGCACTTGCAGATCCCACGATCATGTGACTGCACTTTACTGAAAACCGGCATTTGCGACTGGTCTTCGTGCTTACAACCCATCCCAGTGTCCCCATGGGCATCATGATCAAAATTGGGGTGCTGGGCAACCAGCTTGTATCGCATTCACAATGGCTGCAACTTCCTGGGGTCACGTGATTGCCATTTATGACTTTCCCAGGAAGCGTCCAACAATAAAAATCAATGGGGAAAGCCGGATGGCTTAATGAAATATGGTGGTAATCACAGATGGTGAGAAGGAGCTATAAGGGAAGAATCCCCATGGCAGAGAAGAACTTTTGATGAGATCATAAACCACAAAGAATACAGTGGTTTATGATATCAGTGGGGGGTGCGGTGGCCTAGCGGTTAAAACCCTGGGCTTGTCGGCCAGAAGGCCAGCAGTCCATGTTCAAGACCCAGGCGCCGCATAACAGGGTGAGCTCCTGTTCTTCTCCCCACCTCCAGCCAACCTAGCGCTTCAAAAGCATATAAAAATGCAAACAGATAAATAGGTACCACCTTTGGTGGGAAGGTAACAGCACTCCATGTGCCTTGGCATATAGTCATGCCAGCCACGTGGCCACGGAAGCGTCTTCAGACAACGCCGGCTCCTCGGCTATGAAACGGAGATGAGCACCGCCCCCTCGAGTCAGACACAGCCGAAAGGGGCAACTTTTCCCTTTTTATGACATCAGCAAATTCCCTGGATGGAAATGAGCCCATCTTCCCAATCATTTATTCCTTCCTTCCAACCCATCTTCTGGCCTTAAATAACAGAGCACCGACCTCAAATTGCCAGCTCCAACAATCAGGATGTTCAGTCTGGGAACAGCACCAGTCGGTTATCCATCCTCTTTTGGAAAGCTGGTTTCCAACGGTGATATTCTGATCTATTTGTACCGATGCTCAGGTTTCCTGTTGTTGGTTTCTGTCTGCTTTTCCAACAACCACACCATAACTCACTTAGAAAAATTAAGAAAGAAAACCCTCTACTTGGCCGACCTCCCATTTTTTTTTCTTTTTCATTAGCACTAATTCAGAGATTACATTACTTTATTTGAATGGAAAATGACAACGCCATGAATGAAAGAATGACTAGGGAATGAATATCCATGCTCTTTTTGAATACCTTTCCACAGAACCTGCAAACTAAACGAGGCCAGTGCGCAACGAGAGTCTTCTCGTTACGTTTCTTTACAGTATTATGAATTATAAAACAGCAGTGGCATACCAGAACAGCAACAGCTCAACATGTATGATGTTCTTCTGCGTCTTCAAAATATCCTTTTTGTAACCTAGATCTTTTTGTAAGATCTTTGTACAGATAGGAAACTTAACACTGAAGGAGACTGATTTGTCACACTAAAACTCAGGAACAAAAAAATACAATTACTGCGAAGACTCAAGGGCTCTCTTAATTCAAGCCATATCCTTGTTACTATGATATTGCTTCAACATGACTTTTCCCAAATTATTGCATGTTTTCTACTTGATTTTCATGTGCAAATTACTTCAGACTTCAGCTTCAACAAAATCTTAAAAATCTGACTCTTGTTTTGCAAACTACCAAACTTACTTACAAGTTAATACAAGTAGTCCTTGATGTACGACCACAATTGGAACCAGGATTTCCATTGCTAAGCAAGGCAGTCGTTAAGCTGACTAAGTGTTAAGCAACAAATCAAGAGTTGTGCTTGATTCTACAACTTTTTGGGCTATGGTTGTTGTGTGAATTGCTGCAGTTGTTAAATGAAATCATTATTGTAGTCACTAAGCAAATCCAGCTTCCCCTGTTGACTTTGCAGAAGCCAGCTTTGAATGTCACAAATGGCAATCACACGACCGCGGGAGGCTACAACTGTGGTAAATACATGCTGGTTCCCGAGCACCCAAATGCTGATCATCTGACTGTGACCTGCTATGACAGTCAAATGTGTGAGCACTGGTCCTAAGTCACTTTTTTCAGTGCTGTTGTAACTTTGAATGGTCACTACATGAACAGTTTATAAGCTGAGGGCTGCCTGGATGTCCACTGCTTGTCTTAATTTTAGAATGCGCGTTAATTTCAGTTTCTTCTAATACTTGGTACCTTAGTAAAGCAGATTTAGGCCAGGTCAACCATTGGGTTAGAGATCACTGCCTCAAGATCCAGGATGGTAGGAAGATCGGATATAAATGTATTAAATAAATCTGTATCTAACAAGGAAGAATCTGCCAGTCTCCTTTGATTGGGATGGCAACATTTGCATAATATGCTTATCCCTAGTTAACTGAATCATGACCCACTCAATTAACCCACTCATTCTTCACCCAACAGTGAGCCTCAAACTAGTCAACAACAGCCTAACTAAGGTGTAATGGAACCAACAGACAGCAAGTCTCATATTTAATCTTGTCAAGAAGGGGAAGGGAGGGAAAGAGATTGGATGGATGGTGGATGGATGGATGGAATTAACCTTGCAAAATAATCCAGATTAGAAGCACACCAAAACATGGTATTTCTAATTTTATTGCAAGGTTACAAAATCTTGTAAGTCTGAAAATCTCTCTCCCCCCCTCACCTTTACAGTCCAAGAAACTAGAGGGGGTCTCTTCAGAGATATTTGCTAGACCTCCATTCCTTCTGTGGACTCCACTGCCACTTGTCATATTGTTGTCTCATCTGCAGCTCTTCCTCCTGCCTCCCAAGGTTATACCCACATACTATTACAGATGGATAGATCATGTATACGTAGGTAGGCAGGTAGGTCGGTAAATATGCAACAAGAGACTTTTTCTTCTACAACTGCTGTCTACATACCATCAAAGTGAACTGGGCTCTCTGTAGATAACCCAACAGTATTTGGTGATCTTCTGACCAATATCTTGTAGTTTCAATCTTGTAGCTTCAACAAGACTACACTTGACCATCCAAGCTTCGGAGTTTCCCTGGGATTTTTCTGAAAAGCTAAAGGCTGCTGAAATTCCAGTAGCATATTCCTCTATGGTTGGGTGGCCAATTGGTTGAATGAATGAATGAATCCTTGTGGTCCACAACTCTTCTGCCTCTTCCTCAGAACATTTTTGTTCTTATGAGCAGACATTTCATAGAATATTCTAGTGGAATGAGATCCCCCTAACCCATGTGATCATACTGCTTGCCTTAAAGCCCTGACCTACTGCACATTCCTCCTCCTCCTCCACCATTCTTGGTTTACTACAACTTTCTCTACCAATGAACCTCGCGATGGATGTTTAGATGCACAGGACACTGTCCATGTTGAATCTCTTTTTAATGGCTTCAATGGAGAAAGGATGGCTTAGGGAAGGGACATTTTTGTGAAAGTCTCCGAGTCATTTTTCCCAAGAAGCTGAGCGACACACGTCAGAGCAAGGGATGTTGGAAAGATTAGGGTGCCACACACACATACACACAGCCTTGGAAGAAAATTTCCTCTGTTTAAGGTGCTTCAGCAGCTTTACATGGGAGAGAAATAGAAGAGCGTTTAGGCTAAAAGGCAAAGCACAGGGACAGTGAAAGCAGGCTGTTTAGCTGATTTAGTGATGCGTGAGGAAAGCCACACTTCCTTCCAGATCTCTGGTTTGCTATGATCTCATAAACATTCAGGCTTCCAGGTTTCTAAGAACAGATGCTATTTCCTGGTCACTGGATTTCTACAGCTCTGGGCAAACTGGAAATTCACCGTAGTAATGTACATCCTGCTGCTGAACTTCCTAAGAAGCACTGTCTGACCTCTAAAGAAGGACCTAGGAGATATGCTTCCTAGAAGAACAGTGGAAAGAAGGTGAGTCCTTGGCAGGCTGACCTATGCCTATAAAGGGGGAGAGAGAGGTCTCCAACTAACGTACCACCCATGAGGAATATTTGCTTAAGTAATGAAGCCCAGCATTCTACCTGAGGGCTCCATCAATGGATCCTAAAATCACTGATCACAACTTTTTACCAACTCAGATTTCAGGTAGTCCTCGACTTAAAGCCACAAATGGGACCAGAATTTCCATCACTAAGCAAAGCAGTTGTTAAATGAGTCACACTTGATTTTACAACCCTTTCTGCCACGGTTGTTAAATGAATCTTTGCAGTTGTTAAGAGAATTGCATGGTCGTTAAGTGAATCTGGCTTCTCCCATTGACTTTGGTTGTCAGAACTCAACAGGGAAGGTTGCACATGGCGATCACATAATTCTGGGAAGCTGCCACCGTCATAAATGCATGCTAGTTGCCAAACACATGATTTTGATCACCTGATTGTGGAGATGCTGTGATGGTTGTCCTTATGAGAACCAATCATAAGTAACTTTTTTGAGTACTACTGAAACTTTGAAAAATTGCTAAATGGACGGTTGTAAGTTAAGGACTACCTGTACTGATGAATCTAGGTTACTGATGTCTTCTCTTATGAGAAATCCCAGATAAAAGATGCAACTTCCAGATTCTTTTAACTAGAAATTCTGGGGTCTCCAATAGATTCAGATGCTTGATTGGCCAAGCGTGATTAGACACACAAAGAATTTGACTCTGGTAGGGTAGAAGCTCTCAGTGTCCTTGTAAGACAACAATTAATAAAATAATATCATGAACTAAATAAAATGAAATTGATGTATTCAAACAGAAAATTGCACATCAAAATGTGCAGCCAGCAGAAAAAGAAATAAAGGAAAGTATAGAATTAGAACTGGAAAAACAGCTAGCTTCTTCTAGTTGGGTTCTTGGTCTTCTGAGTTTGGTTGTTGGCCTGCAGATGTTTTACCAACAGGCTTGGTGACACCATCTATGCATAGGGGGAACAGAGTTTGCTAGTGGTTTGCATAAAATAACCTTCCCTGCCAGTCTTGGTTGGTGTATAAGCCATCAGCAAACTCCACTCCTCCATGCATGGATGATTTTAGCTAGCCTGGAAATGAAACGTCTGTTGGAAAACAACTAAGCTCAGAGAACACCAAGAACCCAACAGTTTGACCCTGAGCTACATCTATTCTCTACCACTGGAATTCCCCTTCTGCCCAGTATTAATTTGTTATCAGTAGTTTAACTCTACCAGGAGCAATAAAGGTCAGTTAGGTTAGTCTATTAGGACCACCAAACAAATATTCTTTGGAGAAGGTGTCTTTTTGATCCTGGGATAAAAGGAGAAAGTCAACAAATATATGGAGTATATAACTTGATTTTAGCTCAAGAGCCAATTCAATTAAAGTTTAATTCAATCAAATGCAACTTCTGCAAATGTAATACAATATCAGAGAGT
>JANHZU010001820.1:284630-307466 GCA_032468055.1 Acrochordus granulatus
GGTTAGCCACATGGGAAATTTGACTCCAGTACAGAAGCTTTCAGTGTACTTGCAAGACAACAGTAAATAAAATCATAACACAAAGAAAATTAGATGTATGTATTCAAACAGAAAAATGTGCATCAGTAGAAAAGGAAATAAAGGAAAATGTAGAATTAGAACCACAATCTTAAAATAGGTCAATAATTTACTACACCCCTCATCAAATACCTGCTACATGTAAGAATCAACAAACGCACCAAAGAGTACACTGTTTATTCACACTTGTTTCATCTTACTTAAATCTAATCCTCACTTTGGTGGTGAATTACAACTAATTCAGACAGCAAGTTAAAAAGTCAAACTACGTTCCCTTTGAAAAATTCCTTGAAAACACAAATGAAGTGGCCTGGAGAAGAATTCTACACTAGCTTTTTTCCTTGTGGTATCACTTTATATTCATATATGAATATATATACAGTACTTATATCCACATTCACTTTATATTCATATATTCATTTAATCTGTTGACCAAATTAAGCCGTTTCTTGGGTTCACACATAAACCATCCATGGCTTAAGTTTGTACAACGTACTAAGCTACTAAAAACCCAACCAACATTAAAACCAATCAAACTTCATACACTGTACAAAAAGAATCACTAAATCTTTAACTGGATTGCAGGTGTTGTACAAACATGGTCTCTGTTTAGGAAGAATTTGCTGGAAGTTGTTTATTATTTTTTAAGCAAAGCTATCCAGTACTTTCAGCCTCTCCTTTTAATATAGCTCTCATACAACCTTATAATCAGATGAGACCAATAGAAGATAATATTTTGTAGTCCAGGGATGAGCTGTGGGATCCTTGGTGCTCTCTGAGCTCAGTTGTTTTCTTACACACATTTCATTACCCAACCAGGTAATGTCATCAGTGCTCAAAGAAGAGTTGGGCCATTCAACCAAAAACAGATGGCACTGCTTTTGGCCTGAAATGAAAACCCCAAACCAGCTATAGAAGTCCAGCTAGAAATAAATAATTTGTGAGACATCAGAATAAGTGACAAAAATCTTCGATAAAGCTGTTTACTGCCAGTCATGCCAACACACTTATGAGCCTTGTTTTGAAGACTGGGAAAAAGGAGATTAAAAAGAGGTTCTGGGAGGAAAGGAGAATGGAAAACACAGATTTCTGTCTGAAACACCAAGCATGGATGTTTAAACAGGCCAGAAGGTTGTCTCCACCATCTGAGCCTGATTGTCTTTCAAACTAGTCCAGATTTCACGCCGCCGACCTTCCAGCCAACAAGCTGAGCATCTTAACTGCTTGCACCACCGTGCCTCTATATCCAGATTTCACACCCCATCTTAAATCTCTCCCCTTTTCATCTGCTTAACAATACAGGTAGCCTTCTTGGGTTGTTGTTGTTTTTCAACACACTTTCTTTTCTTCCTCCTTTTTTTCCTGAACCTGTAGCAGGGTCCCATCAATGCGCACTTATAAACTCAACTGAAGCGCCACACCAAAAGAATCATCACTTGCCAGAAAAGTCTCGCTGTTTGAAAGCTGGAGAAACAAAACATATTTTTAACACTTTCCTTATACTTTAACAGCCCCAGAGCAATGAAGATTGAAAAACATGATATGAGTTGATTTTCAAGCAATGCCATCAAGCTCTGGTGGTGCTGCTCTCGGTTCAGTTGTGTCCACTTCTTGACGATTCTATGAATTCTCCACATATCTTCTGATCTTGTATGGCTTTTCAGTTGTTTTATGCTTTGGTAGGGGTCAGATTTACTACTACTAAGCAAATTAATTTTGAGCCTAACACAACCAGTGCTAAGAAACTGATTCAGTCTTTAATACGAGGAGAGAGTAGATTCATCCCAGCTCTGGAAAGTTGACATTTCACGCACATCTTCAAACATCACAACTCCCCTGCTTACAATTGATAAACATCATCCAGGCTTGGAGCTTAAATTAGACATCAAAACAGAAAATATTCTCTATGTGCTGGGTAATTATTATAATTATTTTGAACCATAACAATTACTTCTTGCACAGATGGATGAAAGGAAAAAAGAATCTGAACAGCTACCCTACTGAAAGCATCCTTTTTTTTTCAAGGGATCAGATTTTATTCCAGGGCTTCTACCTTTGTGACCTTTGATGCATACTTTCAAGCCCTTAGCAGCCATTTACAATACATAGCAGGAGTCTCACAGAGTATTATTCATTGAAGGAAAAAGGGATTCAGTTACAGAAATCATGACCCCTTGATATATTGACTTTATCACCCATTTCTTATGTCTAAGTAGGTTAGGGCAAAACTTGTTTGATCAGCTTGCTGATCAACAATTGGTGCATGTAGGCAAATACTCATTTTTTTCTGATGAAGGGTGGATGTAGTGATGGTCTACACAAGTAGTCCTTGACAAAAGACCATAGTGGAACCTGCCCATTACAGTCATATGTCAAAACAGCCATAAAATGGGTTGGTCACATGACCAAGCCCCTTTTCCCACCTTTTTTACAGGGTTAAGTGAACCAATCGTTCACTATGGGCGTGATTTTGCTGAAAACCAGGAGCGAAGGCTGGTTTTAGCAAAACCATTGTAAAAGGTGGGCATATGACCACACGAAGCTGCAAACAGGTGTAAATGCAGTTGTGTTGCTGGACACCCAAAGTTTAGTCACATGACCCCAGAGAGGGGCCGACCGTCAGAACTTTGAAATCCAGGACATTAGTCCCCTTTTTCGGGTCCATTGTAATGTTGGACATTCGCTAAGAAACCGGTCATAAGTCAAGAACTCCCTGAATTTGTAATGTTTGCAAATTACCATCTCTTGCCCATGTATGAGGAAACCCACGATACTTACTGAGTTCCTGAATGGGGGAACCTGATTAGTGCAGTAAGGTCTCACTCCTTGTGCTATTATTCCCAGATAACTGAGGAAATAAAACAGACTGAGAAGGAGGAGGATGACAGCAATAAGAGGTAGAAGAGGACATAGTTAACATGTACTTTCATGTTAATATTCTGGGGAATTTTATTTCTGACTACTACACCACTGCCACATTTACAAAAAAATTTCATTCCTCATTTTAGATATCCTGGAGCTAAGGCTAATCCTCTCAAATACATATGATAAAGGAAAGGCTTCCCCTTTCAGTCATGTCCAACTCTCAGGGGCAGTGCTCATCTCCGTTTCATAGCCAAAGAGCGAGTGTTGTCCGAAGATGCTTCCATGGTCATGTGGCCGGCATGACTATATGCCGAGGCACATGGAAGGCTGTTACCTTCCCACCAATTTAGGCAGTACCTACTTATCTACTTTTATTTTGCATGCTTTTAAACTGCTAGGTTGGCAGGATCTGGAGCAAGTAATTGGGAACCCAACCCATTATGCGGTGTTTGGTCTCGAACTCAGGCTGCCAATCTTCGGCCATCAAGCCCAGTCTCTTAACTGCCCAGACACCGCACCCCCTATCAGGTAAAGACTTCCCCTGCCAGTGGTGTCCGACTCTAGTGGACAGTGCTCACTTTCATTTCATAGCCAAATAGCGAACATTATCCGAAAATGCTTCTGTGGCCATGTGGCCAGCAAATACATATGGACCCATCCCCAAATACATTTTCTAAAGTCTACAGATTCCTCTCCTCTCCCCCTCCCCAGATTCATTGCACTGGGAACATAAAGCTGAGAAATCAATTTCCTCCCATCCAAACTCCGCTTTGCATCATAATCCAGTTCAGTGTAGGTCTCATATCCTGCAGATTGAAAGTGCTACATGCGGCTCCTAAGATTGTTTAGTCCTTCTCTAAAACCAACAACTAGGGGCCCATCCCTTACCCCTCCCTCCTTCATAATTCAATGCCTTGGAGGAAGTCCAGAACTTCACTTGCTCTGATACAGAATCAGTGACTTACTGTGGTCCATGGCTCAAGGAGAATCTTAGGTTCCATTTCTCCTTTTGCTAAAAAAACTGATTAACTGAAGAAAGGCAGCAACCAAGCCATGAAATTATCACCTTAAGAACAGTAAGGAGGATTCTCATTGATAGTTAGAAAAAACTTCCTAGACAGCGGCTTTTATTGTGGAGCCAATGATCCTATGGGGTGGTGGGCCTACCTTTCCTGGAAGTGTCCAAGCACAATGTAGACCGTATCTCCCTAGAATGTCCATATCTGGATTGGATTTCTCCATGAAGCAGAGATTAAGCTTGATGGCTTCACTGGCCGTTTCCAATTCTGATCCTGAGAGTAACAACGTTTTTGGGGAGAACAAAAACTGAATCCCATGAAGTGAGGTTGAAGGAACTCGGCATGTTCAAATATTGGGAAGACTAGACAGAGAGAAAATCTGAAAGCTTTCTTCAAACAACTAAAAGGATGTCAAATAGAAGAAGCGCAAGACCTTCTAGAGTGCAGGACATAATAAAGGAATTCGAATAGGAGAAAAGCAGTTTGATAGTAGAATCAAATATCCGGAGAAGTGTTGAGTTTTCTTTCCTAGGTTATGTCCAAGGAGAGCCTAAACAGGGATCTGGCAGGGATGCTGGGCTTGATAGCATTTCCTACTCTAATTTTCTATTCATTCATTCATGTATCATTTTTCCTTCCAGGTCCCTCAATGGGTAACCCTCTTAAAAGGGTTAAAAGTTATTTTGAGATTTCATTCCTGTAATTGAACAAAGCACTAGATCTAGGGGAAAAATGCTTCCAAGGAAATGGAGAGCACACACAGGGAATTATCATGTCAAAGACAAAATGGTAACTAATATCAAATATCAGGAGATCAGGTTCCAATCCATGGATGCCATTCAAGCTCTCTCTCAGCCTAGCCTATCTCACTGGGTTTATATGGGAATTATAGCATCAGATGCGAGTGACAACACACCTGACTGTAAATTCTTTGGAACAAAGATGACTTAAAAACCAAATATGTCTTTTTCAAATCAAGTTTGATTTCTGGTGACTCCACAAAAGAGTTCTTGGCACCAGAAATGCAGAAATAGTTTGCCTTTGCTTTCTTCTAGATTATGATTTGATGTCTCACTCTTACCTACAGCCCTAAGACTTCATAGTGGTTTCCTACCCATCCAGCAGCTAACCAGGAGTAACTCTGCTTAGCTTCAGAGCCTGAAGATACTCAGATTCTACCACCTATTGAGTTACCTACATCCATACATACACAGAAAGGTATTTTTTAATACTTTATTCATTTATGTATGCAATATTCTACTTCAGTTGAACTGGACCTGAAGCAGTTTCCATATAATACCATCACCATATATAACTATAATAAAACTAGAACTTAAATGGAGGGGTCAGAATCAATCTTAAAACGTTCTCTAGAAAGGCCAGATCTTTGCAGCTTTCTGAAATGTCTTGAAGAGCAGCCATCGCAGTTACAATTATATCTACTACAGGAATCTGAATCCTACTCAGTTTAATTTCATTTCATTTATTTGTTAAATATAGAGGCTTTCCTTTATTTTTTTGTCCATTTGTACAGTGACAAAACCATCTGCATATAGAATTAAAGGAGGACAGACACAGAGTTGGGGCTGGAACTGAGGAGAAAGTCATGATTTCTCATTGTTAAAACAACTGGAAAGGCAAGAAGGAAGTGGGGAGGGGGATATCTCCAACTGATGGGTCCAAATAGAAACTGGCCTGTAGGGTAATCTGCAAGACCTAAAACTGGAGGACAAAGGTCATGCATAATTTAAAAGAAAGAAACTCGATCACCCAGAAGGTCAACCCTACACAGAGGCCCAGCAGCAGATGTGTCCTCATGTCCATAGCTGCAAGCGTATTACAAAGCACTTGTAAGGCACAACGCAAGCAAACAACCAGTCCTCCAGGAACCACAAAACAGCTGAAGGATATTCACTCTTACAACTGCCAAAGCCTTGCAGAACAATCAAAGCTACCAAAATCTGACTTGATTCTCCAAAATCCCATCATAGTCTGTATCAAGAGCCCTATTTGCACCAGGGTTGAAGAGAAGGTTATATCCACTGCCCCAGAACCAGGCCTGGAATGGATATCACAAAGATGGTCATTAAGAACAGCCCAGAGCCTGCAATTAGCTCCAAATTCCTGTTGTCAATTACTGGGTGACCCCAAAAGATCTGTTTTGATGGCTTCCTACTTTTTTCTTGTCTTTAGGGAATTGAAGAAACTGGGTGCTCTCCCAGGAGATACCTCTGGGATTGATGACATGACAAAGGCCTGAAGAAGAACCTTCTCATCAGTGGTACCATAGCTACTGAAGTTACCCCCATGGTCTGGATCTATTCTGGTCCTTTTCAAATAAAACAAAGCCAAGAGAGGAAAAAAATGTCATCAAATAAAGGAAGCCACATGATATAGTCGGCTACTTTTCTTTGAAAGACGAGCTGAACTAAATTTCTACGCATCTCCAATTTGGGCTTTGAAAATCCATACGAAGTGGAATGTCTAGGAATATTCTCATTAATCCAGGTCACGATCTGCAGCAAAAATTGCAAAAATGTGCAAAGTTTATTTAAAAAGCAACTGAATAGTAATTCAAGCCCAGTTGCTTTTTAAAGAAACTTTGCACATTTTTGTAATTTTTGCTGCAAGGTGAAGTAGAATTTGATCGAGTGGGTCCAAAACCGACCCTAGGTAGCAACAAGGGATGAGATGGAGGCTGGCTGGTGGGTGGGAATGTCATGGGGGTGGGGGAAAGAAGGTGGAGGGGGGAATCTGCTTTTCTCCCCCAGGGATTAACACTTGGTTTTTATTTATTTATTTTGCAGGGGGTGGGAAGGGAGAAACTGCTTTTCCCAGCTGAGAACAGCAGCTGCGATGCGCCCGCCCGATGGCAGGACGTCGAATGCAAGGCAAGGCGAAAAAGGATAAAAGTGAGGGGGGGAGGGAACTTTTCCATAGGGAGCAGGAGACACAATATGAGACCTTAAAGGAAAAAGAAAAAAAGAAAAGAAACCTTGCAAATACTGGCCTGATTTGAGTTTTCTTTTGGAACAAAAGAGAAAATGCCTGGAAAAGAAAAGAGGGAAAGAACACACTTCTTCTGAAAGCCAGATCAGCAGATGGTTCTTTCCATACATATGCAGGAGTGGGGTGAGAAAAGGGGGTGGGCTCCCATGATTCAAATAAGGGGATGCGACCGAAAAGCAGGCCTGGTGGGTAGCTACTCACCCAGCTTTTGCACAAAGAGCCATTAAAGCGCATGAATGAATAGGCGGCTTGATGCGCAGAGGGTGCAGCTGCTGTTTTCTAAGAACAGCGCTTCACGCCTTACCAAAACACAACCAGGGAAATTATTACAGATAAACAGATAGGCAGGTAATCAGGAAAGCGCGATTGCGGGAAACAGGCGGTGTCAGAAATAAGGTCTTCTACTCATCCACCCCCTCCGAGAACACAATCAACAACACAATCAACGAGATTATGAGAGAGAGAAAAACTTGGTTGCATTTGCTAATTGAAGTGCGTGCGCGCGCGCATGAGTGTTTAAAAAAAGAAACTCTCGCTCTTTAGCTGAAAAAGGCGTTCACAAACAGCGGGGATGGGAAGAAAAATAAACAGTCTGCTTATTAGTGGGAGGCTTTCCAACCCTATACTATGCATTTTCCAACCATATACCACCAATACAAATGCTATTACGAATAATGACGACAACAAACACAGCGATGTGGTGTTTTTGCTTTGTTTTTTCTCAACGAGATGGGTGGATTGGTAACTCTGCTCGAATCCGAATCCAAAATACCGCCGCCTAAGTGGGATAAGCAAGTGCTTTGACTTGTGCAAAGGACTAAAATAAACAACTGAGCTCTTCCAGACAGATTGAGTTCAATATCAGGTCCAAATAAAATCAAGATATCTCACCTGGCAGCAGATCTGCGTGGGATGAGCATGACCAGATTGTTCACCGACAACAGGACTCGGTGGGGACTGACCCGTTGGAACACAGGCTTGTGGTTCCACCTGTATTTCTCAATCAAGGGATGTAGGTTAGATTGGTCATGTTCCTTCAAAGAGGTTGAGTCCTTCCAAATTGATCCACAATAACTTGAGTCCAGACTAGCATCCCTCTGGGAAATTTCAGATATGCAAATGGTTTCGTGGGTACTTAGTGGATCCATTTCCGTACAGTTGCACGGATAAGGAACAGAGTGAGAATTCAGAAAAAAGCTATCTAAAAGATACTCTTAAGCTGAGCTAGATTCATGGCGGCTACATGGACGCAGCCATGCTACCTTCTCAGCAGTAGCATGGGCATGGGAGTGGTTTGCCATGGCCTCCTTAAAATTCTCCGTCTATTCTACAATACTATGATAGCCAGCTGATCTCCCATTCAAGCATGATCCATGCCTGGTCCTGCTTAGTTGTTCAAGATCAGCCAAGGTTAGATACAGTAGTTGCTACCACCTGCTTTAACTCCAATGTAATGTATAAACTATGGATATAGGTGATCATAATCCATCATTATTAAAAAAAATTTCCCAGTCCCACCTCCAATTCTGGAATTCTCTGCTGTTCTCCTATCCCAGTTCTGCCCAATTTTGACCCAACCCTACCTGACTTGTGAAGATTTACCAAGGTCAGCTAAGAAAACACTGTGATAGTACATTGTTCTTATCAATTTACAGTTTCCCCCCCCTAAAAAATATCTAATGCATTTTTCACTCAATACTGTTTTGTCTTTATCTAAAGCAGCATTTCTCACACTCTTGTCAACTTTAATGTGTCTAGACTTCAACTTCCAGAATGCTGGCTGGGGAATTTTGAAATCCACACTTCTTAAAGTTGCTGAGCTGAGAAACTATTTAAAGGACACTGGGTAGCTTAGAAAACCTACTTGGCTTCCAAAAAGATCAGCTCTGGACTGATAATAGAAGGTAGCAGTAAGTCAAGGTTAAAATTGAAATATGATTTATGTCTGCAAAAAAACTCATATAAGGAATAGAGATTGTAAGTTGTTGTGTTATAATCAGTTGGGGAAATGCTTTATTTCTCTATCACATCAATCTATCTAACAGGGCTTTTCTTATGGGGAACAACTGGAAGAAAAAGAGCTAATATACATCTCCCTGAGCTTCCTGGAGAAAAGGAGGCTATCAATCTAACCGACAAACATACAAATAAATATAAGATCTTCCCAATGTATTCATTCCACATTGGGTGCATTTCTCAAGATAGAATGATCATTTAAGTCTCTTAAGATTTCAGATTCTCCTTCAACCTATTTTTATTCTTCCTGATCTCAGGTCTTACTTGAAGCTTTGACAGGCAACTCATTTGGTGCCCGGTTCTTGTTCTCCTAGGTTGTTAGATCAGGAAATTATAGGCGTGCTACACTTCAAACAACAGATTTAGGCAACTTGTGCTCATAAATCCCAAGGAGGATTCTTCAGAGCTTGCTCACCAGGATGCAGATCTGTGTGCATTCCCACTGTAAATCTGTGTCAAAGAGCTTTACAACCGCCGCCATCAAAGACAACCAAAGTCTTCCAGACTGACGACCAGAAGACCAGACTTTGGCTGAGAAGCCTGGCACAAATGAAGATGAATAGTTTTTTAAAACATTTATTCATTACATTTCTATCCTGACTTGATTTTGCACAACTTAAGGTGGTGTGCATTATGCACTCTCTTTCCCCACAACTACCAGATGGATTGGGCTGAGAGAAAGGGACTGGTGCAGTCACCCAGCGGGTTTCCATGGCTAAGGAAGGGCTAGAATTCATAGTCTCCTGGTTTCTAGATCAACATCTTCACCACTCCACCAAGGTGGCTCCCTGTATCACTCCTTTACTGTAGAAATCCAAGATGGAACTGAGTTGGTCTCAAACTAATGTCTGAACCTAAATTACGAACAACAGAAAAAGGATGTCCTGCACAATGTGAGCCATTCCTCCTCCATGCAGGATGAGAAGCTGAAGAAACACACCATTGTTACGTCACATTACTTAATAGGGTTGTGCACAGTAGTGTCTGCAACCAAGCAGCAAAGCCAAGCCCACAATGACTCTGTGTGAACCTCACTTCACATGCCCACATTAGAATGCCACTGCAAGGCAGGGTTTGGGTTGTGATACCACTGCGAATGCTCTGTCACCACAGAAGTATAATTATTGGATAAAAACAGACCAGTTGCAACCTGTGCAGGGTTCCAAGTCAGAGATTTAATTCTAAAATGGTTTGATTAAATCAATCACTCAACGTTTCTGAATCAGATCAACAATTTGGAAGGGCTGTTTGCACATGGAAAATCAACCAGAAAATGAAGCTGAAATGGTGAAATAATAATAATAAAAAACATTTACCAAAAATTTTAAGGAGAAGCATTTATTGTGAACTGCCAAGAGTCATTTGTGAAGTCAGGGGCATAAAAATAGGTAGGTAGGTAAAAATTGATAGGTAGGTAGGGAGGTTAGGTAGGGAGGAAGGGAGGGAAGGAGGGAGGAAGGAAGATGAAACTTGGACTCCCAGGACATGGACTTGGTTTAAAAGAGACACTGTAGGGCAGGGGTGCCCAACCCCAGCAACTTTTAAGATGTGTGGACTTCATCTCCCAGAATTCCTCAGCAGCATTTAAAATTCTGGGAGTTGAAGTCCACACATCTTAAAGTTGCCAAGATTGGACACCTCTGCTGTAGGGTAAAAGGCAAGTTAGCCCAGAAATATATAGCTATTTATTTAGCATGAAGATGAGGGGTTTCAAAAAAGGCAAGATATATATAGTAGGTCTGCCATTTTGCCTTTTTTGACACTCCCTGCCGTAGACCCTGTTGCATAGGAACAAGTTGTTGCTCAAATAGGAGAAAATTGGGTTGCCTATGCATTTATTTAATACATACATACACATGTGCCTTTTATACAGAAAATAATGCTCCCTAGTCTTGCAATATGCTTATAGAGAAATGCTAGAATTCAGCGATGCTGACTTGCACAACATATGTGAGGAGATATCTGTACTTCCAGTTTTCTGTTGGTTTAAAAGCTGCAGAACCGTTTTTGGAAATCTTGGAAATCAGCCAGCCTTTTGGAAAACCTACATTCCCTTGGGGAAAATTGATTAACTGATGACTAAAACAGGCCCCTATCTTCCACAGGAGCTCCTATGGCCTGTTTTTCCTTGCAGGCACTCAATCTTCATCTGTGCTGGTTAAGGAAAAAGAGGATTTTCTTCCTCTCAGAAAGCCAGCAGCGAGTCATCAAATTTAGCGGGGTGGGGCGAGGTGGGCCATACTTCCATTTCGGATCACGAAGCAAGGAATCTAAAGGCTGTAGGTAGTCTACATGTCTCAAAGGAAACTCAAATATATCCTTTAAGCACAGTGAGTAATTCTTTCTTCTGCATCTCCATAGGAGAAAATTGTTGGAGACAATATGGAGTTGTACATGGTGGGTAACATCACAGCCAAAATGTTCATGAAACAGCAGAAAATTAATTGGAGGGTGCAAATAAAGAGGAATTAGATTTTCAATCTGTTCCAAAACACTTCCACAAAACCCTCCCCACTGTGTCTATCAATCTATAGGTTTAGTTTATAGGTAATCCTTGCTTAATTACTCTTTTTGTAGACAAACTCTCCTTTGCTTGACCTTTTCCCACTGCCCATTTGATCACATTGCTTTCTTGTGTGATCACACATCGCTTTAGATGTGTGGTAAGTGTACTCTCTTGAAATCCCTCTCCAATCTCTCAGTTCTGTGAGGCTGGAGGGGAAGATCAGGCAAAGGAGAGATTTTCTCCAGAAATTGCTTGCTTTCCCCCACCTCACAGAGGAGAGATACTGGAGATGAAAAAATTTCAAGAGAACACGGTAAGCTGTTTGTGTAGGCTGCTGGTAGTTCCCAGCCCCAGGCTGCCAGTGGGATGATATTGCCTATGTAAAAAGGGCTTACTCTCTTGTAGTCCCTTTCTATCCAATCTCTCTGCTCTGTAAAGGGAGAAAAAGGCAGATGGTAATGCTGTTGATTGTAATGGAGATCACATGACTTAAAGATGGAAGGGAGGCAGCCAGCCAGCCAGCCTATAGGGAAAAAGCAGTTTAAAAGTAGGTGGACAGTTTGTGAGCAAAGCCTAAGGAAGACATGCCAGCTGGAAACGGGGAAAGCAAATAATGCCGTCAAAGGAAAGGGAAAGAGTCCTCAAGGGTGGCTCGGAGAAATGCAGATCAAGTTCCCATCAGATGCTGATTCCCACCCTGAAGCACAGCCGAGGGTCGCTGAAGGTTCACCTTTGTGTGATGCTCCATAGGTAAGAGGCCCTGAATTTCATCCTGGAAACAAAGTCTGCTTAGCATTCTGCACAGTCACAACTACTGGAGGGGGCATCAATGCAGATGGATCTCAAATTCCATTTTTCTTTCCCAACCCCCAACTCCAACTGCCAAAATATTCTCACCCGTCTTTGAGACCAGAAATGCACAGCAACATTTATTATGGACCCCAAAGTTAGCTAAAGTTTAAAGAGAAAGAAAAAAGCAGCTAAGAAGAGGAAAAAAGTCCACCCAGATGTGAAATGCCCCCCATTCTGACTCACTACCCACCTCTTTGCAGTCTCTACTTTTCCAAATAGGGTTGTAAAGCTCCAAGACCCCAAAAAGTTGCCAGTCACATGAATTAATAGCTGGGTCTAGTTTGGCCAGGCGGAGAGAGTCCGTCTAGGGGTGAAGGCACCAGGCTAAAAATCAGGAGACGGGGAGTTCTAGTCCCGCCTTGGGCACGAAAGCCAGCTGGATGACTTGGGGCCAATCACCAGGAGACGGGGAGTTCTAGTCCCGCCTTGGGCATGAAAGCCAGCTGGGTGACTTGGGCAAATCACCAGGAGACGGGGAGTTCTAGTCCCGCCTTGGGCATGAAAGCCAGCTGGGTGACTTGGGGTCAATCACCAGGAGATGGGGAGTTCTAGTCCCGCCTTGGGCATGAAAGCCAGCAGGGTGACTTGGGGCCAATCACCAGGAGACGGGGAGTTCTAGTCCCGCCTTGGGCATGAAAGCCAGCTGGGTGACTTGGGGCCAATCACCAGGAGATGGGGAGTTCTAGTCCCGCCTTGGGCATGAAAGCCAGCTGGGTGACTTGGGGCCAATCACCAGGAGACGGGGAGTTCTAGTCCCGCCTTAGGCACGAAAGTCGCTCGGTGGCCTTGGGCCAATCACTCTCTCTCAGTCTAACCCACCTCACAGGGCTGTTGTTGTGAGAAAAACAGAAGGAAGAAAGGGTATTAGGTCTGTTCACTGCCTCGAGTTCCTCATAAAGTAACAAAGGTGAGGTAAAATAAAAGTAAATAAATACATGCCAGGTGAGGGCCGACTACCCTGAGCTTGCCTGATAAAGAAGCGGCGGTTTTCCCCCAGAGCGATTCCCTTTCCTCCGTGCCCCCGTGAGGTCCCTATCGTCTTCAACCAGGTGTGAGTTTTCCAGCCAGTCGAGACACGTCCCCACCTTTTGCAGAGCGCACGCAGAACCGGCCAGGGGCTTCCCTGAACGCAAACCAGTCCCGGCCCTCGAAAGCTTAAGCTCTGACCTCATCTGAACCCCTTCAAGATTTTCCTGGGAAGCTGCAGGAGGCATTTGCTCTTTCCAAAACAGACAGGGCTCCTTATCTCAAGCTGATAACGTCAGGCACACTTGCAAGACATTTTTTTTAAAAAAAGAAAAAAGCATGAATGTTCATTCCTGAAGCAAATTACGCACAGTAAAGAAACTTGAAGGGGAAATGGGCAGGCTGTGCTTTGATAAGAAGGGCTGATGCTTCAAAAGAAGAGGGGAACGCAGGAGTAGAGATGAAAGAAAGGAGGACGAATCAAAAGGCCGATAGCTTCCATATCACTGTTTCTCCAACTTTTAAGACGTGTGGACTTCAACACCCAGAATTCCCCAGCCAGCCAACCCTGTGTGGGTGTTGATGTATTTCAGTTTCAGTATTTGCTTTAGCTTCCTGTTGATTTTATAACGCTGGGGGTGATAAGGTGGGGATGAAGTTAGAAAAGTATCCCTATTTAATAGTAACTTCAGTTGTTATAAAATATAATTATTTTGGCTACTACCAAATGAATCAACCAATCAATGATGTTAGGAAGTGTACCAAGTTTTTGAGAATCCAGCTGTACTCTCTACTTGCATTTCTACTTTTTGACAAACACACACCGATCCCAAAATGCTGGAAGGAAAGCATAAATCACTGCACTATCTTTAAAAAGCAAAAAAAAAAAAATTCCACTCTCCATCTTCAACAATTTTTTAAGGGTTGCTTACTCCAGTAAATCTCTAGATTTTCTTGGAAGTCCCCTTCTCATGGTGAGATTACTTGAGATTACCATCCTATTTCTGGTTACTATTGCTAATTTTGTGTTGCATCCTCTTTGAAAACAATGTTGAATGGAAGGAGGATATCCTCTGCTTTTTCTGGGTAGAAACTGCCTTCACAGCACCTTCTGGGTGCAAAGGAGGACAACAGAGCAAAGGAGGACAACAGAGATGTAACTTTCAACCAAAGTGGTAATGAAAATGGACATAATTCAGCAGTTGGAGTGGTTATCACTTTGTTCTTGACTAACCCATCTTTTTACCAATCTAATTCTTGTCATAATTCTGCCCAGTCCTTCATATATTTCTGCTTCCTGGCCTTTTTCCCCAAAATTTACTACCTCTAGAAGAACTTTTCTTCTTAGACATCTTTGTTGTCCTTCTCAGGCCACCAATGTGACCTCATCTCTCTCCTTCTTTCACATTCTTTTACAAAAGGCCATCTATTTCAACCCAGCTGACCACTTAAAATCTGAATCCTAACCCAAATTATATTTTTTTAATATTTTGTCTTTCCTCACAGTGACACCTGATATTCAGAATCTTTATGACACCTACTGATACATCAATCTGTTTCAGTTCCTGACACTTCTATTTTTGTTCTATGAAAAAGAAAACCCTCATCAAGGTATTAAACCATAAACTCATAAAAACCTAGAATGAGAAGGGGTCATACAGGTCATTCAATCCAACCCCCTGCTGAAGTTTTTTCAATCTCTTTTCACAGGTCTTAATTTCTAATCTCCAATCAAGGATTGGAAAAAAAAAGTTTTGAGTCTGCTCCTGTTTTTCTAAATCCTCCTTCATGGGGAGTTAGACATTTAGATGACCATTGCAAAAAAAAAAAAAATCAAACTGCGACCAGCACAGTTGTATTATTCAGTTTTGTTATCAACAAAAAAAAATCAAACTGCGACCAGCACAGTTATATTATTCAGTTTGTTATCAACAAAAGAGAATATCTGTAGCTCAGGGTTGAACTTTGGGATCCTTGGTGCTTTCTGAGCTTGGTTATTTTCTTTCAGATGTTTCATTATCTAGCTAGGTAACATCATCAATGCTAGGAATGGATGATGTTACCTAGTTTAGTAATGAAACATCTTCAAGAAAACAATCAAGCTCAGGGAGCACCAAAGATCTCATATTCAGTTTGTAATTACCACCATTCTAAAATCTTTTTCACAAGTAGTTATACAAGTCTTATATTTCTGCATTTTACTTCTGTTTCCTAAGTGAAGAACTTTGCATTTGCCTCCATCAAAATTTGTTCTATAATCTTCTCTTCAGTATCATTTTGAAATGATTGTACTTTCAAAGTAAATGTCAGCAAGGAAGGTTATTTTCTGACCTGAGAAACTTTGTTTGAAAAACTGAGCTTGCTTTTCTTGATAAACATTTGATAGGGTTCCCAGGAAGAATATGGATAGAAGTAGGGCATCCTGTCTTAACTATCCATGCGACTAGCATGACACTATTCTTGTTGCATTCTCTATGTGGTTGCTAGATGTCAAAAATGATTCTCTTTCTTTCTCTCTCTCCCAACCTACCTACCAGATCCAAGTGTAATTTGATGAGGTATGGCACACTGAAAGGAACTGATTTGATATTTGCTATTAATCCATTAGAGAGATAGTTTGATGTAGCATCAGACAGGAGAGTGCAAGTTCCACTCCCACCTTAGGCACAAAGCCAGTTAGGTGACCTTGGGTCAGTCACTTACTCTCAGTCCCAGGAAGGAGGCAATGGCAAACCACTTTGGAAAACATTACCAAGAAAACTGCACAGACATGTCCTGCGGTTGCCAGAAGTCCAACACTGACCTGAAGGCACATACACGTAGATACATACACTATCCCATAAGATGGGTTGTTTGGTTTTAGCTTAGGAAACTGAGGGAATCCAGTTTTTTGTAAACTAATGACTTGTAGTTTAGCACCCTGGGTTACCTCAGATTGTAGTTTAATAAATCATGGTATAAAAACTATGGCTAGGTGTAATGTGCTAACCCAACTAACTTTCCAGAGCTACAAAGCTTCACCTTACTTAAATTATTCTGGGTTTGTACAAATCGTAAACCAACCAAAACAAAATTGGTTAATATGCACAATTAAGCTCCCAATTCAGTGTCAACTAAAGACACATAGTACTTTGCATACATGTAAATACTTTCTCATAATACTTTCACTAACTATTTCTACAGTAATGATGACCTGGAAGGGACAAAGATCTACTATATCTTTAATCCCATGAGATATTCAGAAATAACATTACCCAGACTATACCGCTCACAGTCAGAACAGAAGAAAAACAGTCTATTGAATCATTGTTATATTTGCAAACATATTGCACATATTTGGGAAATACATCAATGTTTTAAGATCAGCATGAAATCTTTGCAGACATCAGGCATACAAAAAGCTTATGTGTCAAATTCTAGACATAAATATTAAATCTGAACTAATCTGGCACTTAAAACTTTGTTATTCTGCTCAAACTCAACTTGAGAAGTGGCCCTGAAATTTATCACCAAACTGTTCAGAAAATCAAGAGGTAAAACGATTCCTTGAATTGGGAATAACAGACCTGGTAGATTTTCCCCTGCAAAAAAAAAATCATTTTGGGGTGCTTGATACATACATATATATGATCCTATTCCATCCACCCAGTACGAGCAAATATGTCCCAAAAATTGCAAGAATGAGAAGAAAAGAACTTTTGTTTCTGAATAGTCCAGTTCCAGATGAATCACACACGCACACGGAAACACAAAATGCACAATCTGTAAAGCGATTGCAACAGCTAATTATTCCATTTATAAGGCTGCCTAATCAAAGCAACATTCTTATATGTTCCTGCTTCTCTCAGAAGCAAAACTAAAATAAACTCATTCTCCCCTCTCTAAATTCAAGGCCCATGAAAGGCCAAAAGGACATCAAGGTGATGCTGATGCCAAATGAACTGCAAATCTCAGTCTCAATCTAAATGAACCCCCAAAATCCTTCACTTATGAAACACATTTTGCAAACGGGAGATTCTTTCGTGCAAAACAGCTTCTCTATACCTAGCCCTAATTTATCACAGCATCTTCTTAGGACTTGTCCTGATGAAAAAAAAATTAAAAAGGGGAGGTGGGCTATTTAGCAAAGGACCCCAAGCAAGCCAACATAGTACACAGGAGCTTTTAAACTCAGCAAACTCTTCCGGTTTCAAGGCCTGGTCTTTGTGTGAGTGGGCCATTATATTGTCTTCCAAATAGCGCTTCAGACCTTCCTTCAGCTGAGGCCCCTACAATGGGAAAGCATCTGGTGTGCAGGGACTTCAGAGGTCCTTATGCTAATAGCATCTGGTCCTTGTCTTGTTACGTCCCCTCCTCCCCTTCCATCTGTTTAGCTGGTCCACCTGTTGTCCCATGTTTAGATTGTGAAAACCCGTTCAGGGCACAGATTTCATCTTGCTCGCCCTCAACCAAACATGGGGCCATCTCTCGGCAAGCCCATGAAAACTTCCCCCCACTGAAAAAAGTGATGGAAAGGTCTTGTAGATAACGTCTGCACCACACCGTGGGCCTCATTTTCATCCACGTGAAAACAGAAGGCAAGGAGGAAAACCCCTCCCGACCCCTATCCCAAGAAAAAAAAAAGAGATTATCTCCTTACCTTCTTTTTGGAGTGAGCATGGTCCTCCTCTCTCAACGCTTTGCTGTTTTTCCCAGCTTTTGAAAGTTTGGGCTCCCCTGATTGTTTAATGGTGATTTTGATCTCAGGGGGACAGATGTAGTTCTCTAGACTTTTGGGAGGCTTCTTGGCTCTCTTCGTGGTCTGGATTTTCAATTTCAGGCTTCCCTCTGTGAAGTTGGCCTCCTTGATGGAAAATTCCTGTTCTTCTAAGCAGTCACCAGCTACCCATTTCTCACTGTCGGCATTGGAAATTGAATCTATATCCCTCCTGGAGCAAAGCTCATCTTCTTCCTCTATTTCCATACGATCGCCACTCCCTGGGATCCCTTTTGCAGAACTGGACGTAGAGAGCAAGGTCTCCCCAGGTCCTCCAAGGACAGTGGAAGCTTTGGCAGAAGCAATGGCTGATGCCAAGAAATCTGTTTCACTTCCCCTCTGCCGGGAAGTACCTGAATTTTCCCTGGGCTCCATTGCAATCTCCCAGTCTCTGAAAGTCTTATGGGGGAGCAGGGGAGACTGAGAAGAAGCACAGGGAAACCCCTCAGAAAAGAAGGGGAGTTCTCACTTGGAGTTTCTTAGAGGTCAAAATGTCCGATCACCAGAAGGAACTCGAAAACTCTCAGATCTGTAACTGATGGAAAACAAAAAGAGAGAGCAGAAAAGAATCATTTCAATGTTGATCATTCTGCAAAGTACTGTCAACATCAATTCACATTCCAGTAATCATGTATTGCACTCATCATCTGCATTTCTTCCACTGAGATCAAAGTAGTGCATATAGTCCTTCCCAATATTTGCTACTCAGCAATTCCAGGACATAAATTAGACAGAGAGACGACTAATCTAAGATTCGCCAAATCCTAATATAAATGGAAGAGAATATTGGTAGCCCAGGGTTGAGCTGTGGGCTCCTTGGTGCTCTCTGAGCTTGGTTGTTTTCTTATTGACCTTTCATTACCCAACTTGGTAACATCATCAATGCTGCTAGAAAACAACCAAGCTCAGAGAGCATCAATGACCCCACAAATCCCAACATAAATCATTGTACTTTACTGAATTTTGATCCCTGATGTCTATATTCAGAATGGTGAATCTTAAACTAGGATTTGGAAATGTCCATGTTTAATTGTGTGTATCCTGGCAAGTTCAAATCACAGCCACATTCACATTTTTAAGTCTGAATTGCAATATCTCAATGCACATTTCACCTTTCTGACCTCTGGATTCTACAGACTTCAGTAGTGGCAAAAGTACAAGCTGCAGAACTGATCCATCCAACTTTTAACACTGAATATTTCTTTTTCCATTTTAATGAGGTCTTTAAAATTGAGCTTAATGTTATGTTTTATTCAGGTAGAGCAAACATCAGCAGGGAAAATCTGGCAAACACCAAACTTTTAAGATTCTGCAATAAATATTGCTTGTTCTTCCAGGAACTAAGATAATAAATGGAAAGAGAAGTGAACAATCCTTGATCCAGAGAGATATTTGAGCAGAGTGTTTAAGTTTGAAAAAGACTCAAAACCTCCTTGAGAATGATAGACAACTCAAAATAGCATTCTGCCAAGACAGAGCTGACATCTTCCAGATGATAATGAAAAACTGAAGCTCTTAAATACTCTATCTGAATTTCACAACCTCTCACACTATTCTTATTACAGGTAGTTCTCAACTTATGACCATAATTGAGCCTGGCAATTAATGGTTATAACTCGTGACAGTCTTAAAGCAGGTCCCCACACAAAACCTGACCTGCTTTTATGACCTTTTTTGAAGTGGTCATAAAAGCAAACACAGTTGTTAAATGAATGCTATGTAAATGAGTGCCCAAAATGCAGTCACATGATGGGGGGGCAACATAGGAACTTCAAAACTGGGTTGTAAGTTTCTTCTGGAGGTGGTCCATTGTAACTTTGACCAGTCACTAAGGAACCAGTCGTACGTTGAGAACGACCTGTATTTCTGTGCATTCAGAATTGACAATATTGGGATACATAATCATCTCAGCAATAGAACATCTTTATCAATAGTGATACAACAGCTCTCAGAAAAAGAATCAATAAAGTGTAAAGATATTTCTTCAAAGGAAACTCTGAAGGTCATGCCCATAGTTTCCTTTCCTACATATAAGTTAAAATGGAAGTATTGTGCAGGATCCTTGGTGCTCTCTAAGCTTGGCTGTTTTCTTGCAGAAGTTTCACTGCCAAACTAGGTAACATCATCAATGCTACAGGTAACCCTGATGATATTATGTAGTTATCTGCTTTGGCAATGGAAAAGACCGTGATGCTGGGAAGGATGTAAGGCAAAAGAAGAAGAGGATGACAGAGGATGAGATGGTTAGATAGCATCATCAAAACAGTGCGCATGGGTTTGAGCAGTGGAGGACAGAGAAGCCTGGTGTGCTGTGGTCCTTGGGGTTGCATAGAGTTGGACACAACTGAGCGACTGAACAACAACAATGGAATCTCTGCAAGAAAACAACCAAGCTCAGAGAGCACAAAGGAGCCCACAGCTCAACCCTGACCTACAAATATTCTCTTCTATCAGAAGTCTTGTATCCGTCAGTTGCCCACCTATTCCACCCTTCAGTTATATGGTGTGCTGCTCCGGGTCTCCTTATGTTATGCTTTCATACTGTAAACAAGGCTATGAGAAGGTCACCACAGGGGCCTTCATCCAAAAGAAATTAAAATGGATTACACTACTTCTCTAAGTTTTGTTGACACCCCATATATAAACCAGTGAGGCTAGCAATGCCTTATCTCATCAAGCAAAGCTGGTACATTCCACCAAGGTTTTTGTTGTTCAGTCGCGCAGTCGTGTCCAACTCTATGGGGCGGTGCTCATCTCCGTTTCATAACCAAAGAGCCAGCATTGTCCGAAGACGCTTCCGTGCTCATGTGGTTGGCATGAGTATGCCAAAGCACATGGAGCACTATTACCTTCCCACCAATTTAGGTGGTACCTACTTATCTATTTGGATTTTGCATGCTTTTGAATTGCTAGGCTGGCATCAGTTGGGGCAAGTGATGGAGCTCACCCCATTCTGCAATGCCTGGGTCTCAAACTCGGGCTGCTGACCTTCCAGCCAACAAGCCCAGTGTCTTAACCACTCAGCCACCATCCCATAGTTACAACACAGGAGCTACTCATTAGAGCAGTGTTTCTCAACCTTGGCAACTATAAGATGCATGGATTTCAAATCCCAGAATTCCCCAGTCACCCTTGTTCCAATCACTCCATCCAACCAGGATTCCTCTTTAATTTTACAGCAGAAGACTATCAAATGATCAACATCAATCTTCCTATCACTGTAGGAAATACAGTAATGAAGCCTAGAAACATAACATAAAAATGTGGTATTCAGTACTCCTGTAAAATATTCTGCTAGATGTTGCCACTTTGAGACCATCAGGAGTACTACAGGTTGGAATTCAAAATCAGAATTCCAATTTGAAATAGTCTAGTCAACCTCACCATGGGAACACTGAAGAACGTTGCTTAACAATGAACCAAGGGCCAGAAGTCATAATATCTAAAAGATGCAAGCAGTAGGAATACCAATGTCTCAATCTTCTGAAGCCTTTAATGGGGCAAATGTTTTTTTTTTATTTAGGTTTATCTGCTGATGGGAATATCATT
Source organism: Acrochordus granulatus (assembly GCA_032468055.1). Classification (NCBI taxonomy): domain Eukaryota; kingdom Metazoa; phylum Chordata; class Lepidosauria; order Squamata; family Acrochordidae; genus Acrochordus; species Acrochordus granulatus. Next base: position 306,247 of record JANHZU010001820.1, read on the forward strand.
CTCCTGAAAGACAGAGAATCAGGTATATCCTGCAGTCCCCCAGAAAAAGAAACAGCCTACACTAACAAGGGATTAGTCTAACAGCCAAAATGGCCATGAAGCTACAGTATCCAATGCCTGGACATGAGGACTCAGGCACGTAGTAGACCTGTAAGGTCAACTGGATGTCAATAATTTGATAAATATATGCCCCAAAATCTTGATCTGGAGTATACAAGCCCCACCTGTATTTATGATCTATAAAGCTCAGATGAACCCCCATCATCCTAGGGTTCCTCCTTCATGCTCCACAGGTGGTCCACTTGGGTACTTTTATGTCAGGATGCACCATGTTTATGTGAGAAAACTAACCCCAACTTCAAGCCGTCTGAGCCATGAGCTATTAACAAGATGGAGTCAATACCATGAAGACAGGTTCTTCATAAATGTTACTGGACCTCTTCCTTGCCATAGCGAGGAGAATGTGTCTATGAGCCCGAAACAGCAGTCTCACCAGCTCTCCAGTCCCAGAGATGCCAAGAAAGAGGAATTAAAATTCAATATTATGCTGATATACTGTTAATTATCTTCATGGGAGCAATCACAAATCAGGAGGCTGAAGCAATAAGAATTGGTTTGAGGATTACCTTTCTAGAGTGAAGAAATTATCTGATGGTTAGGCTCTGGGATTTTCACTACCAATGAAAAGTGCTATTGTAAATTCATTTCCCATAATAAAAGGAGGAGAGAACTTTCTTGTTCCAATAGCAGCATTAACAACCATCAGCATCTACATGTGACAAAGAGAATTATTTTCCCCTTCCCAAAATGTTAGAACAAGAAAATCACCCAATGAATTGAATCTGGAACAATCAGGATAGACAGTATATTATTCAACTTTGAGATTAATTATCATGAGTTGTGGTGCTGGGCTGGCTTCAAATAAGGTTTGGACCAATTAATGGAAGTCATAGGGTTCAATGGCCCATCAGCCTTGATGCAGTGGGGCTGTCTCTAAAGAGAGTCTTTCTGCTGGGAGACCATTTGGGCTTCCTTGTACACTTGGATAGCCACCACGAGAACAGACTGCTGGATTAAATGGGTCAGGGGTCTGACCTAGCAGACCCCTTGTTATATTATGTTCAACCCACTAACTCACATTTTGTTAAATTAAGCATAGAAAGTTTCACTTCTTTGTATCCCTAGAGTAATAATAATATGCAAAACCATCCAATAACATA
>JANHZU010001820.1:420088-432833 GCA_032468055.1 Acrochordus granulatus
ATATGAATCGTCCTTCTTCAGCAAACTAACCGGATCCTGAATGAAAATAGGATCAAAGTAGAGTAAAACAAGGCAAATCACCGCCGTGAAAATCACGCTAAAACGTACGTACTGCAGACATCAAATGAAGAGAGAATAAAATGAGAATGAAACCAGGTAAAGAGTACGAATGAGCTCTTGAAAGAGAAAGCACAGGGTTAGATGCTTTAAGAAGAAGCGCACGCTAGGAAAAATGAGGTCCAACCATTCATACTTATCAGGGAAACTGTACACCCGGAATGTAATCACCGGAAATTTAACAATAAATACTAAAATACTGATAAAACAGAATAACATACGATGGACAGGACTGACCTGTCTAAATGGAAGTCTGCTCTGAATCTATGCAAAAGTCTTAAAACAGTGTCTCCCAAAAAATGCAGACATTTCTAGATGCTGGCAGGAACGTGGCTTTTGTAGGATCTCAAATCCCACAGAGAAAATTTGTGGTGTGCACAATTCTATCAGGTGTATCAGAACTCTCTAAAAGTGCGTCGTGCACCACAATCACCATCCTTCCCGTATCCGTAATGGCAATAATTTCATGCACAGATACAGATTTCATGTCCATCTGCTGTTCATTATTTTTATAACTGTTCTGGATGAAGAGATGGAAGAGAACCTTCTGAGATACATAAATAGGAGGCATTACCAGTTCCATTGGGGGGGTGGGGAGAAAGAAGATCAACATTGAAGAGGAAACGGCTTGAATCTTGGGCAAAAACCAAACAGATGATATTCAGTAATGTGCCATATTGCAGAATTAAAAATATCAAGGGGACAAGAATAGGAATATTAGTAGGATAGAAGGGAAGCTTTTATGAATCTTCATTTCCGACAAGCTGAACATATGCTACAGAAAGCAAGACGAGAGCGAAGAGTCACATAACCTCCAGATCTCCACCGCTTACCACACAGACCAGCCGTAATTGTGTGCTCGCCATCTGTATGAATCTGAATCTGAATCCTATCTACCTCCCACGTTCTGGCTAGGATAAGCAACGATATATTTAATTTGGTGGCCGAATTTGGTCAAGAATTAAAACTTTTTATAGTATTAACTTTGACATCTTTTTTATGGCTGAAAGTTCTGAATGAATCAGGCCATCTGATTAATGCCTGGTTGTATTTATGGTGCAACTATGACTAAAGGATAAATGCAAGAACTAGGTTTAGGGCGTGAAGCAAGCTAGTGAGGTGCTTTAGTATGGGAGCAGAACAACAAGCAATTGAAATTCATCTGAAAATGCTGTACAGTTTGAGAAACTGTTGAAATCTCCTGATCCAAGCCAATTCGATACCGTATATATTTGTTAGAATTGAAAGGAAGAGGTCCAGTCGAAGCAACCTCTGTTCTGTTTAAGAGGAGTTTTATTGTTACGTGAATTTCTCCAACTGCCTGCTTTGCACCCGACCTTGGTGGATAAACTAATCGTCCTTACACTGGAGGGGAGGGGGCTGAGCATGTGTAATGACTTTAGGCTGCTGCCCCTCTTCACACATGGTTCAGTCCTTGCTTCCCCTGCAACATTCATTTTCTCTGCCTGCATCCCAGCCCAACCCCAAGACTCCTTTACATTATGCAACGAGGATACATTTGTATTTATGTAATGATGAATAGAATGCGCACTTCAAGGTCACTTACAACTGCATTACATCAACGATTAAAAACAACAATGAATCACCCAAATCTAACTCAGAGAGGCAGCAGTGGTATCATCAGACCCATACCAATAGAAGTAAAACAATGGAATTAAGATATGTCTACCGCTCTCTTTCTCTGTGTGACTATGATACAATTACAAACAGAGAAGGACGCCCCGATTCCATTGTGCCATTCTTATACAAGTTGGAATACAATTATCTGTGATGTAGCTTTGCACTCTTACACATGCACAAGTGCACAATGGCAATCTGAGATTAGGCAAAAGGTGCGTGCAAAATGCCCTTCCGTTGGGAGAAATTGCTTGCACAAATGGACGTAATACCGTTATATGTTCCTCAAAACATACATGGACCCAAATGCAGATACGTGAAAATCGCCTCCCTCTTTCCAATGTGCCAAAATGTACAAGGCGATTACGGAACTGATCGAACTGAAAATGGAAAATCTTCAAGAGAAGAGACGCTTTCCTTTTGGTGACGGAGGGATTTTGAAGTTTAAAAGCCACCACCACCACAAGATCAGAAGGAAAGGAAACGTTTTGCAGAGCGGACGGTTCTTTGTACGTCGGGATCAGGAAGAAAATATGGGCCAGGACACGGGGAGATTTTTGTTATTTCACGGGCTGTTTTGCTACCTTTTGGCTGCCTGAATGAAGGATAATTGCTACAAAGGCAGATCAATAAGTGCGTGAAACTTGAGTTGCTGTGGGATGAGAAATTAAGGCCCCGGGTTTTAATAACATTGAAGGATTGCGTTTCTCCCTTTCAGAAGTGACTACATTTTCCCAGTCATGGAATGCGCCGTCTACGTATTGATCAGTGCTTGAATCCGAATCCCAGTGCTCCATAAAAGTCATCTCCAGGTGGACAGTGCGCCAAAGGAAGAGAGGGTCACTTGGGTTCAAGATAAGGAGGCCAGAGCTAACCACCTCATGGATGTAGCCCTTCCTGGAGGCATCTTGAACACAAGACAGACTATGAGCATAGGTGTCGATAGAGAAGAATATTTGTAGCTCGTGGTTGAACTGCGGTGCTCTCTCAGCTTGGTTGTCTTCTTGCAGGCGTTTCATTAGCAGACTAGACAACGTCATCAGTGCCAGAAGGGAGTAAGGTTTACCCTTTTTAAAGATGTCGCCTAGTCTGGTCATGTTGATGTTACACATCTCTGTGTCATCTCTCTCCGTTCACGGGCTGTGTTATTTTGCTTCTATTAAAATATTTGTGTGTTTGTGTTTGTGTGTGATTGTATGTTTAAAAAGAAACCCCTGATTAGAGAGCCAGTTTGGTTTCATGGTTAAGGCACAAGCCAAGAAACTAGGAGACCATGACTTCTAATCTCGTCTTAGCCAGGAAAGCCGGCTGGGTGACTCGGGGCCAATCACCAGGAGACGGGGAGTCTTAGATGTTACTTGCTACAGAATCAAGCTCATGGATCTAGTTGTGATCTTGAGTGGTATAACCCGTCATGACCTGTTGTGATCCTTTGCCGTTAAGGTTGCTGTGTCTCTCACACCAATGGTCTTTTCATGGATCTTTGGGGTGGGGGGCTCCACAGAAATCAAGGCTTCTTTTCCGTCAGGAGGGGAGCCACTTCTTCCTCAACTGCAAAGCTGACAGTGATCTTTGCAGATTTCTTCTGAGATGCTGGTGCCGGCGATGAGCGATTTCTCCAAATTACCCTCCTTGTAAGTCGTGTCAGAACTGATGCTCTGACCAGTCAGTTGGCTCATGCTTTCTCCTTGATCCTCTGAACTACTGAAAGAGTCACCATCGATGGACTCTCTTGGTGGAGACTAGCTTCCACATGCTATTTGGCCTCTTCTAATGTGCATTTGACCGAAGGATGAACTATAGGTCACGTTAAAGCTCTGGAGTTTGGAGTTTCTTTTCTGTTGTTCTCTAAAGCAAGTATCACATACAGTTGTGAATAAGCCCATTCAGGAATAAGCTGGCCCTCACATTTTTAAGCAAATCTCCATAAAAGATGAACCATCCATGGATAAGTTGACCCTCAACATTTTCACAGGTTTTAATTTTCACATCGGCTTATTGATTGTACCTAGAACTCCCCACAGCCAGAGAGAGCATCTTCGCCACTGGACCATTCCAGTGGATGAAAGGTTGGGATGAGAGGGAGGAACTGACCCAGAGTCCCCCAGAGCCTTCTGTGGCAGAGGAGGACTTAGGACCTGGGTCTTCCACTCTACAATATCATACAGGTTCTTTGGGATTGGCCTCAAATCATCCCATGGCTGAAACCCATAGAACCCATAGAACTTCTAAGATCCCTGCCACTTCACTACCATGGCATCTTGGCAATGTCAAGATGGGTGGATGTCAACTTCTAGAATTCCGTAGCCCGTGTGTGAATTTTGGGAGTTGAAGTCCACATATCTTGCCAAGGTTGAGAAACCACCATCTAGGCTCAAGCTAAGAAAGAGGGACTAGCCCATCTAGGGAGCTTCTGTGGCTAGGGAGGAAGTAGAATCTGGGTCTCCCTACTTCTAATCAGCGCCCTCGCCACTAAGCCATGCTGGCTTTTATAAAGCATCAAGAAGGAGAACATTTTTTTCCTTCTGTTGAAACATGTCTGAATCTCGTAGACTCCCTGGACAAACCCCGCACTTTTCTTAGCAAGGTTTTTTAGGAGTAGTTTGTCACTCCTTCTTATGGCTGGGAGACAGTGACTAGCAAAGCCGGTTTTGTGCCAAAGGTGGGAATGGAACATAACCCCTGCATCCAACTGGCTCTCACTGAGAACATACTGTACTGCTAGGATTTGAGTACAGCTAGTTCTCCACTTGCAACCATTCATTTAGTGACCTTTCAAAGCTACAGCCGCATTTAAAAAAATGACTTTGGACCAGTCCTCACACTTAACAACTGTCACAGCATCCCCATGATCGTGTGATCGAAATTTGGGCGCTTGGCAACTGGCATGTATTTACGATGCTTGCAGCATCCTGCCTCCAACACGCAAAGTCCATTGTGGAAGCCAGATTTGCCTAACAAGATCCATTGAACAACTGAGGCAAAAGAGGTCATACCTTTGGGTGCGGTTCACTTAGCAGCCACCTTGTTGAGCAACAAAAATTCCAGACCCAATTGTGGCCATAAATCAAGGACTACCTGTACTTAAAACACCGTTGCTTAACCTGGTGCCATAACATATGGACGCCATTCCCAAGGTGGTGTAGCTGGTGGCGAAGCAAAGCCGTAGACAGTCTTCTGGAGAAGCGTGGCCTCAGAGAAGCAAGATCAGACTTCCCCCTCTTAATCCAGAAAAAAATTACATGATCTAATTCGTGATAAAAAAAAGAAGCAGAGACAATTAAATCAGGCCGTCCAATCTTCCCATTTACGGCAGAACATGTTACGATAACAAAGTGAATTATCCTCTTGCGCGACTTTCCTTTAGCAATTGCGCTTCCTTTCCAGGGATAAAGGGGCCATTCCGGAGATGATTGCTAATTGATCGGCATCGTTCATCTCGCTTTATTCATTGTTGGCTGAAGAAGCAGCTTAATCTCATTCTTGGCTTGAAGCATTCCTTGTGTCAAAATTGCCTCTGTTTCCGGCTCGATGGATACCATCATCTCATCTTCTTCTTTTCCCTTTGTGGTCTTTATAATAATACTAATAGGTTTGTGTACACAATCTATAATTAAGTAGAAAGAGTGCACCATTAATTATTCTGTTAAATTGTTAATCTGTGGGGTGTTTGATCCTCTCCCCTTTTTTTCTTCTTCTGTTACCTAACCTGTCAGGGGTTTAATACGCTACCATGAACTGGGTTGGTCTGTGGTCCCCAAGGAAGGTGAATTCTCCGGTTCCATTAGCAAGAATGCATTTAGATCATTTTCAGTACTAATCTAGGGCTAAAATCAATTATGTCTCTTGTATTTAAGAATTAAATTGACTCACCATGGGAGAAGGATAAAGGCAAAAAAAAAAACCACATTCTTCCTATTATGTCTAATTACAATTGTAAAACATTTTCCTTCTAAATGCAGTTGCTGCCTATTGAAACTCGATCTGCAGAGCTTAAATTGTTTAGCTGACTCCTTTGATTGTCTCTCAAGTTTCTTCTTGGGACTGTTCAAATCATGGAGAAGCAATCTCTCATATGCTAAGCCTACAAAGATCTTTGTGTGCATTAATACATGGGAATAAACCAAATTTGGAGGTTGTAGAGAGGAGATCATGATCACTTTCCCTTTTCACATTGTCTGAGCAAGGAAGAATATGAAGTAGCATCTTCATCTCATCCTCTGCCATCCTGTCTCCTTTTGCCTTCAAACTTTCCCAGCATCAGGGTCTTCTCCAAGGAATCCTCTCTTTGCATTATGTGGCCAAAGTACTTGAGCTTCAGCTTCAATATCTGCCCCTCCAGTGAGCAATCAGGGTTGATTTCCTGCAGGATTGACTGGTTCGACCTCCTTGCCATCCAAGGGACCCTCAAGAGTCTTCTCCAGCACCACAATTTGAAGGCATCAATTCTTCGATGCTTAGCCTTCCTTATGGTCCAGCTCTCACAGCCATACATGACTACTGAGAAAACCATAGCCTCAACTATGCGGACCTTTGTCGGCAAGGTGATGTCTCTGCTTCTTACTACGCTGTCCAGGTTGGCCATGGCTCTCCTCCTAAGGAGAAGCGTCTTTTGATTTCATGGCTGCAGTCATCATCTGCAGTGATCTTGAAGCCCAAGAAGGTGAAATCTACCACTGCTTCCATTTCTTCCCCTTCTGTCTGCCAGAAAGTGATGCGACTGGTTGTCATGATCTTAGTTTTTTTAATGTTGAGTTTCAAGCCAGCTTTTGCACTCTCTTTTTGCACTTTCTGCCATTAGAGTGGGATCATCTGCGGATCTGAGGTTGCTGACATTTCTTCTCGTGTGAAATTTTCTCACAGATTCTGCATTCCAAATTTTTGAGTCCTCTTCTTGTTCTGGTTGCTTTATGATTGTTGTAATGTATCTTCTAAAGTTACTTGGGAGATGCCATAATTCAGGTTTAATTCAAGCTTTATCCCAACGTCTAAGAGTGTTCCAAACATTGCCCTTCTCTCAAATAAAATAAAAATTCCCTTTTTACTCCAATGGGTGGTTTGTGTCTTCATCACTCTCAGGTCCTCTACCAGAGGCCCAGGAGTCTGAAGGTTTTACATAGTAGTTTAAATGTATTTTGCAGTACTCATATCTTTCCTTGGTTGTCAATGCTTTGATGTTAAGGCTGCTCCAAACATTGATTCCATTCAAGTCAAGAGTGTCCCATCTTGGCAACTTTAAAATGTGTGGACTTCAAATCCCAGAATTCCTCAACCACCCCTGATAAAAGTATTTTTTTTTCTTTTGTACTGGCCATATCTAACCCAACTTCCATTCTTATGTTATGACTAGCAATATGAACACTATCCAAAAGAGATTGTATTTTCTGGATGATTCCAGATGCTTAAACTTTCAAGTCACCCATGTATAACAAATGTGAAACTTTTGTCCCTTGGCTGGATAATCTGTAGCCTGATAACATTTTATTCAAAATTATCATCTGGGGAATCAGATGCATCTTAAAAAGCACTGGAGACAATTCGAAACAGCCCTCTTCTAATTTTGGTTTCTCCAAGTTCGTCAGCATTTGCTGTCACCTTTGTTTTACATTTTTATATCATTGTTTTAATCTTCTCATTAACTCCAAAAAAATCCAAATCCTTTAAAATTCACCTATTTTATAGGCTAGTGAAGCTGTTTAGTTTTTTACAATCAATCCAGTCTATATAAGGGTTTGTTTAATACCTTTTGGATTTTTCTAATTTCATTTGAAATTATCTTTTTTTCTTTACAGGATACAATTAATTTGGCATCAGGTGTTTGCGGGGGTTAGTGGTAATGATTCCTATTAACAGCTTGAATGTTGTAGGCAGCTAAGGGTTTGGAGAAATATTATTAAGTGTTGCATGTTTTGTTTTGTCTTTTATGATCAGAAGTGTTTGCGGCGAGCTATCTTGACCATCCCTTGACCTTTGTTTCAATATTTGATTGAAATGATTTGCAATATAAGAACATAAAATGATCATTGATCTAAAATTCACGAAGCTCATCTTTTCCTAATGCACTCCAACTCTTCAACTTGTTTGGTCATTCCTTTACAATTTTAGTTATCATTTTTTCAGATTTTGCTCATTATTCTGTATTACCCATGCCATTATGTTATTTTTGGCTATCCCAAATATTTTTTCCAAAATCCAACATTTTTTAATTAACTTATTTTAATGATTTTAGTTAACTCTTGAAAAGAAAAACAGAGTCAGTATCCATGATAATTGTCCTATTCCTTTGGAATTGCTTGATCAACTTTCATATCATATCATTTTCACAGAAGCTGCCATCACTCTTGGTTTTACTTCTTCCATGACTTATGCAGTTGTTTTGCTATCTAGATTAAATTGCTTTTTCGAAATTCCTTTTGAAGAAATCATTTCCCCTCTTTTCAGTTTTTGTTGCTTTAACTTTTGCACAGAGCTCTGAATCAAGTCATTGGGCAGTTGGTTCTATAACATTTGACCTTAAAACCTTAATCTTCAGATCTTATAAATCTTAATTGCTCTCCTTCCTCACAAATAAAAGTAGCAGGCCTGACTGATTATGTGTCAAAAGTTAGTGTTGACTTTTCATGACTATATCGATAAATCTTCTCCAGGACAATCAATCTTCCAGCAGTCCTTCAGATGTTCCATTGATGCATCCATAACTATAACTAACTCCATTCACTTTGCTGCTAATTGTCTTCTCTTTCTCTCCACCTTTCGCAGCATTATAGGTTCCTACAGAGAGCTTGGTGTTCTCATAATGTGTCTGAAGTATGTTCATTTAAACCTGGTCATGTGTATCTCAAGTGAGAGCTCTGGGTTGATTTGTTTCATGATTTGTTTGCTTTCTCAGCTAACCATAGTTTTTACAGAGATCATTTCCAACTCCAAAGTTCAAAAGTGTCAACAGTCTTCATATCCTGCTACTTCAAAGTCCAACATTCACATCCACAGATTGTCACAGACTGTCTGCCTAATTCCAAGTTATGTCCCTGTAGACACGACCCAGCATTGAATATCTTATCCAAGACCTTCATTGCTACCTTACAAATGCTAGTCTGTTGTGATATTTCCTGACTCTTGATTCTTTTATTGTTGCGAGTTGATCCTAAAATGTAGAACATATCATATCCACCATTTCAGTTTCTTCATTGACAAATAGTAGGTCTAGTTTGTGCAGCTTTATCATTACCTAAGATCAGCATATATGATTTATTTATGCCTTCAAGTTAGTCTTGAGTTCTGACAACTACATGGACATGTTAATGCAGTAGCTTTGGCAGCATTTTTGGATCTGGTTCATTATTGTTTTCTTCCTGGGGATGAAACAGTAGGACTGGCCTGAAGCCACCCAGCTGTCTCCCATGCTTAATATAGGATCATAATTCAGGTTTCCCCATTCCTATTCTGATGCTTTAACCATTATATCAAACTGGTTGTATATAGCATGGGCAGGAGAGCTCTATACAGACTTCTGCTTTTGAACAAAGAATATTATAGAAATATTTTGTCAATGACCAAGTATTACAATACAAGTTAATATACAATACAAGATGTAATACCATATATTACAAGATCAACGACCGCCTTAAATCAAATATCTACTGCATTGTTGTCCACTCTGTTGTTCTCTATGGTGCCAAGTGCTGGCCTGCAACAAATGATGCACTATACTGCCTCAGTGTCATGGAGACAAAGATACTGCATTGAATCTCCAACATCACACTCTATGACCATAAAATTCATAACGATGACATTGGCCAGAGGTGTAGTGTTGCTTTGATTGCCCATAAGCTACATGAATCCTGGCTGTGGTGGTGTGGCTCAGACTGTGTGCAGACAACAAGACACTTGCCAAGAGAGTTCGGTGGCAAGCAGTTGAAGGAGCACCTGAGACAGCATTGGCTTGACATGTTTCATAAAGATCTAAAGATTGCCAGCGCCCACCCCAACCAAGCCCATGATCTCATCAAATGACGCCAGTGAACTGGTGTAGCAAACCTTGCCACTATGTAGAACAAATGCTAAAGAAGGCATTGTCAACTGTGAGTGTGATCTTCACTCAGTCAATCTACCTTGTAGCTCCATTTTACTTTAAACTCTAATGAGTCCATCGCCTGTTAAGATCCATCCTTTACCAGCACTAGCAACGCAGAGAAGAACTTAGCAACTGAACAGCAAATTCATCTATATTCAATAGGTCTGCATCTAGAGTCCAAGTAAAGTCTATCTCAGAGAAGAAAAAACAAATCCTTCATTTTTCTTTCCTTCATCCAGTTTTTGCCTTCTCTTGATACGGATTTTTCTCTCTTATTTCAAACTGCCCTGATCTGGTGTTAGTTCTTTTTTTAAAACGATTAAAATGTTTTTATGATCATTTCTCTAAGCAAACCCAATTAATATATTCAGCTTTTGCAAACAAGTTTCTCTAATTTTTGTGGATCTGTTTCACAGTTATCTCTAGTGCATGTCATTATTTTTAATGGGGAAATCGCACCATAAAAACAGAGGGAGGAGCAAACCTTTTCGATCTGGGGTCCTCAAATGAACCATAACATTTCAATTCTAGAGAAAATACTGGAGTTGTACGAGTACATCGATCCTTCTGAGAATTCTCGTATGTGGCATCTGAACAGGTTCTTTGATGTTGATCTCCAAAGTTTGCTTTCAGTGAAATTCTAGCAGGTAGTAAGTGGTTTTGGAATAATCACCCATTTTTCTGGCTTCCGTAAAGCACGCCTCTCACAAATATTTCACTCCGGGGTTGGTAGCCTCTTCCCTACCATTTCCCAGTGTAGACTTAAAAAACATCAGCTCTGATGACAAAATTAATGAGCTTGAGAAATTTCAAGGAAGGACACTTCCCAGGAGTTCAGCTTTTGCAAATGTAGAGCTGGCATCTGTAAATATGAACTGTTTAAAGTAGAGGGAGATGGGAGATGAGGCAATCAGTCAATTTGATCTCATGTATGAAAGGACCGAGAATCCGATTTGACTGGAGACTGTCTTGTTGGCCTTGACCCTTGGGCAGCCTTCAACATGTATTGCTTAGCTTGATTCTTTGGCAACATGGATGATTATTTTCCAATGAGAGGTAACCAAGGATGCAATGAATGCCAAACCAGGTTTGCCAACAACAAAGAAGGGAAAAAAATAGTGATGAAGAAATCCCAACTATGAGGAAACTCAGGACTCTGTGACTCATTCATTGAGATTTACCAGCATAGATAATAAGGTTTCAAGATGATGGACTTCCATGGAAGGAGATCTACAGTAGATCATTCCTACTGAATCTGTGTTTGAATTGGGTTTTTCAAACGTCTGCATTCTGTGAATGAAAAAAAAAGCAATAAAATCAGCATTTGTTTTCACACACAACTTTTCCTATGGGACACATTTCTCTACTGTACACTCTTTCTCAAATATTTAGAATTACATGCATACATACATGTAGTTCTGGAGCTAAGGACAATTTCAGGTTGGCTACTGATGAATTCTGTGATTTATGTACCCAGATATAGCAGAGAGAAAGAGTTCAGACTGATAGTTAGCAAATATGCTTTCTTCTAGGAGAGTTAAAGGCGACAATGCCTTTATCAATAAATCTATCCCCCCCTCCAAATGAAATGGGACTGTCCATTTAACTATCCTCAAAAATTCTACCATTCCTATTTTAATTCATGTTGCTTCTCAGAGTCAAAACATTAATTTGTTTTAAAGCTCTGTCTGAGCTTGCATATCCTCTAAGCTGGTGTTTTTCAACCTTGGCAGCTTTAAATTGGGTGGACTTCATCTCCCAGAATTCCCCAGCCAGCAAGCTGGCTGCCTTGATTTTGTGTTAGTTCTTTTTTCTTTAAACTATTAAAATGTTTTCATGATCATTTCTCTAAACAAACCCAGTTAAGGTATTCAAATTTTGCAAACAATTTTCTCTAATATTTTTTGTGGATCTGTTTCACAGTTATCTCTAATACGTGTCATTATTTTTAGTGGGGAAATTGCACCGTAAAACAGAGGGAGGAGCAAACTGGCTGGGGAATTCTGGGAGTTGAAGTCCACTCAACTTAAAGTTGCCCAAGGTCGAGAAACCTGCTCTGAACCTTTGAGCAACATTGTCCAAAAACAAATCTTTTTCCATTCCACAAAAAGTCCATAAAGCTTTCTACATACCAAGCCAAATTCAACTGTTTCTAGTGCCTTGTGCAAGTTCAGCTGAATTTTTCTCTAGGATCATGGCCTAGGACATTTGCAAATGGTGGTGCATTGTCTACAGGCAGATGCGACTCCCAAGATCTCACCATCACTTTCATCTCTACTATGTTCCCCTCATTTTGAGAGGAGCTGTCATTGATACCCACTGGAGATCCCTTCAATTGACTCCTCACTAGAAATGAAGAGTAAGAGCCAAAGGCTGCTACTTTGAGTAAAGTGTCTGTAAGCCCTAATTCTTTGACTAAATAAATTCATTCAGTGATAGAAATAGACATTTCCTTCTTTATTCAAACCCTTTAGGCTTCCTAGCCATTAAGAACCTTTCAGAGAGGGTATAATTAGCTTGTGCAAGGTTGTTTAGCTCATGTTAATGTGCTATTTTGTGCTGCAAAGGGAATGCAATATTCATCACTGAAGTGAAGAGGAAACCTGATTCTCTTTGATGAGATAATTTACATTCAGTTGAGGACTCTGAAGGTGAAGCCTGGAAGAGGCTTCCGCAGAGCGAAGCAGTGTGGCCAGTTCAGTTCACTTTAACTAGCCAGGGGTTGCTTCTTGAATGTTGAATGTGCAGTGGGACAAATCATGCACTGGGATGTCACCAGGCTGATCACATAAATCATGTACTTGGGACATTTGGCATAAAGGCCAAAGGAAAAAATATTTCATTCGTATGATGATGGCATGACACATAGAATATAGTTTTGAAATTATTTATTTATTAGATTTTTATCTCACCTTT
>JANHZU010001820.1:432933-450793 GCA_032468055.1 Acrochordus granulatus
ATAGAATATAGTTTTGAAATTATTTATTTATTAGATTTTTATCTCACCTTTATTACTTTACAGGTAACTCATACATCGTACTCCTGCCTCTTCCTATTTCCTTTCCACAACAACCCTGTGAGGTAGGTTAGGCTGAGAAAGAGGGGCTGACCCAAAATCAACCAGTCAGCTTTCATGCCTAAGGTGGGACTAGAACTCACATTCTCCCAGACCCAACTGGCTTTTGTGCCAAACTACAGCTCATCATCTCCTGATGATTGGCCAAAGTCATCCAGCCACTTTTCATTCTTAAGACAGGACTAGAACTCCCCATCTCCTGGTGATCGGCCCAAAGTCACCCAGCCAGTTTCATGCGTAAGTCAGGACTAGAACTCACCGTCTCCTGGTGATCGGCCCAAAGTCACCCAGGCACTTTTCATGCTTAAGACAGGACTAGAACTCCCTGTCTCCTGGAGATCAGCCCAAAGTCACCCAGCCAGTTTCATGCGTAAGTCAGGACTAGAACTCCCCGTCTCCTGGTGATCGGCTCAAAGTCACCCAGGCACTTTTCATGCTTAAGACAGGACTAAAACTCCCCGTCTCCTGGCGATCAGCCCAAAGTCACCCCGCCAGTTTCATGCTTAAGACAGGACTAGAACTCCCCATCTCCTGGCGATCGGCCCAAAGTCACCCCGCCAGTTTCATGCTTAAGACAGGACCAGAAACCTCCTCATTTCTAGGCCAGCTCCTTAATCGTTACGCCAAACTGCCTCTCTAGAGCCATAATTAAAATTAAATTGAAATTATAATTAGAGCCCTAGTGAAGTAGAGACCTTTGTGTCTTCTGCCCGATACCTGTGCTTATAAGGCTCCTTGAAGCGATCCTTTGGTTGGTTAACAACACTTAGCATCGGTTAAAAAGTTTTCTACGCTCCAAGAGAGTGTCATCTCCCCCCTTCCAGATTAGCTCCATTTCCTATCGATCCAGCCATAGCCTTTATGAGAGAGCATCTTACGAATCACAACCCTTAGTAAAGCAGCTGAACTCGCCATAACCTGGTGAGGTGCCTCTTCTCAAGGCTATCAGTTTGGAGGTTCCTTTTTGCCCTTCAAGCAAACTGTTCCAGAGGTTCCTAACTGTTTCCCACCATCGTTGGATTCCTTTATTCCACCTATTTCTCTCTTTTCTTTTTCCATGTAACTTTATTAATTTTTTAAAAAGAAAAATAAAATAAGAGAGAGCATACAAGGCAGAATAGAGAAAGAAACGACAGGAAGAGGTGCCATAAAATAAAAACTACGGAGAGAAACAGCGATGCACACACGGAAGAGTGACTTCTGACTTCTTTGACAGAAGACAGAGATAAACTTAACTTTAACTTTTCCTGTCTGATTACAATGCAACATCCATTAAAAAAAATCTATCAATATTACCAGTCACCAAATCCATGTATCGTGATTTCATTTTTTCCTGCTTCCTGAAAAAAGTCCAAAAGGGGCTTTTAATTGGGATTAAATTTGGCTGATGTCTTTTCTCTAATCAGTGCCATTAGGAGAGTCCTAGGTGCTCTCTAAGCTTGGTTGTTTTTTTACAACGGTTCATTACCAAACTAGGTAACATCATTCGTGCTAGATGGGACCAAGGTTTTTTTTCTCTACTTAAGAAAAGAGGCTTGTATCTGTTGATATTCAGGACTTATATACAAGACTTTATATAAACAGAGGGAGCAAAGCCACTCCCTTCTAACACTGATGATGCTACCTAGTTTGGTAATGAAATGTCTGCAAAAAACCAACAAAGCTCAGAGAGCACCTGGCACTCTACAATTCAACCCTGAACAACAACTATTCTCTTATACTATAGTCGTTAGTTTTGCTATCCATCAACAACTCCATCAGTTTTCACAATCACTCTTCCACTGTAAGTATTGTTGAATCCTTGTGATGTTGGGCACATCGAAATCTTGCTGCTGCTTTCAAACTGTCAGGCACAGAAGGCCAGGCCCACATGTGAAGGTTCAAATGAACACATTTATTGCTGAAGCCTATGCACAAGAATCTTTCCAACTAATGCTCATCACCTGGTGGTTGCTAGATAAGGTTCAACATGTCTTCATGTGCATTTCGTGTGTTGGTGACTACACAGCGACTCTAGACTAATTCCTCTAGACTAATTCCTCTGGCTCTGCCATCTCTTTTCCTACACAAAATACCGTGTCATTATTCCCAACTTTTGTCCACCAACTGTAATAAAAAAGATCTCTGGTCTGAATTTATTTATTCAATTTATCTGCCGCCCACTCGCTACTCAGGGCAGCCCACAGATACAAACTGTAAAAGGAGGAATCATTAAAATAATGAAGACCCCCAATCAGAATCCAAGCAGGTGATAGAGGGGTTGCATGTTGCCCTTTCAAACTTTTTGAATTAATATATTTATTTCAGTCCAATAATTCTTAGCTTTTTTACACATCTGCATGGATGCCTCCTGAGATGTTCTAGGGGATGCCAACATCACCATGTGTTTCATTCTGTTTTTTCCTCTCCCTGATTTTCAGTTTCCTGGGGTTCTTTGTATTGGTCATTTTTGTTGGCATTTTCAAGACAAACTTTTCACAGCCTTCCCTTTGGCCAGCTGCCAGCCTGGTCTCCCAAAGGCAGCATATGTTTTTGTGAGTACAGCTGCATCTTTGTAAAAACCTGGGATTTGCTGAACATTTTATTCATGGTATGGAGGATTTTTCTGGGAGTTTTCCAGGTGTATTTCCAAAAGAAAATGCAGTTTTGAACACTGCAGCTTGATTACTGAAACTTGATCCTGAAAAGATTCTCCTTCTATTGGAAGGAAAGTGGAGAAACACCTTACAGTGAATGTAATATTGTGTTATACGACTGTTGCTGCGACTGTCATTACCAGATTATAAAATGAATGATCAGTAGCATTGCAGGGAGGATATAAAAACAATCAAGATGGCCATCGCAGCGGCGTAATTGAAGTCCCACCATTTTGTACATACAAACATGCAGGGCTTCGATGGCCATCTTCCCTTTTTTGACCCACCCCAGACGCCGCTGCTAACGAAGCCACCATCAGCCTCATGCCTAATACTTTCCATGCTCTCCCTGAGTTAGTGTTGAGACTTCTCCAAGTCTTTG
The DNA here is from genome assembly GCA_032468055.1 of Acrochordus granulatus. Taxonomy (NCBI): domain Eukaryota; kingdom Metazoa; phylum Chordata; class Lepidosauria; order Squamata; family Acrochordidae; genus Acrochordus; species Acrochordus granulatus. The sequence goes on from JANHZU010001820.1 coordinate 436,069, forward strand.
GGAGATTTTGTTGCTTTGGAATCCATTGGGAACTTTCATGAGTTATTAATTAATGGGACAATCTAGGAGTCACCTGTAGGAAGCCATAGAGATGACCTTGCAGAAAGCATTCAAAAGCTGGTAGGACAACAGCAAATAATGAGTCTGGTTCCTTCCTGGCTCCTGTGGGTGTAAGAAGGAGGGAAGGTACACACAGACTTGTAAGATTCTGTTACTACAGCCTATCTAAATAAAACTGAGTTATAATCCACATGTGAAGTCAGTGTCCTGATATTGTCTTTTTCATGGAATTAACTTGACCTGATTCCAGATAAATAAAATAGGGAAACAGGCCATATGCATCTAGAAGAAAATCATATATGCCAGATAAAACAATCCCGCATGAACTTGGCAACTACTTTAGTCCAGTATCTGGGAGAATAGCCAAGTTTTCAATGACTTTCTGAACATCATTAAAATGGGAGTCAAATGGGTCTCTGTGGGATAATAATCCAGAGGGCAGGCATTGTGTCTTCTTGTAAACATAGTCATAGAACTTTAATATGCTGTTTCTTTTATCAGCTACCAATTTCTTCTGGCCTCTTTTGAGATGAGGATTTGGACATTAAAACTCTCAGTAACCTCAAATCAACTTATCTTAAAATAGATTACTAGAACTTGGCTGCAACCATCTGGATAAGGACTAGATGATTGCAGAAGGATACAGAAAAGTCTCTGTGGTCATTTATTGGCCATCCAAATATTTGTAGCTCATGTCTACTTACAAGACACTGCCTTTTGTATGAAGGTACTAAAATACTGATGTGACATCAAAGGTCATTGTTATTGGAGATAAGATGTGTAAACAAGAAGTCCTCTTTTTGTAGTGCCAATACTATAGAATGTCCTCCTGAAGACTCAACCTGTCTCTATTTTTTCCAGGACTGGGCAGATGTTTTGCTCGTTTCAACAAAAAACAGTGAATGATGTCATGAAACAGCAAGTAAGGAGCTTCAAGTTGAGGCAGAAAAGAGATGAAAGAGTATTTTTTGGGGGGAGGTGGGTGTTCCATCAATTATTACTGACCATCTTATGAAGGTTTTGGAGGAGGGTTTATCCCTGAATCTTATGATTTTGTTCATCCAATCTACCAAGATGTTAGGAAGCAGAAATCAGAATGAAGAATTAGTAACACCACCCATCAGGAAAGGTAGATGGGAGACAGCCAAGGAGAGAAGGCATGTGAAAGAGAGGGGTGACAGATCTGGTGAACTGTGAGAATGGAGAAGAAGGAGAAATCAAGCAGTGGGTGAAAAGATTAAGAAAAAAGGAGGCAAGGATGAAGGAATAAGAGTGGTCGATGAGGCAGATTGAAGCAAATAGAAGAAGAAGGTTGAATGATGGAAAAAACAATGGAAGATGAACCAGTTAGGAGATGAGGTCTATGCTAACAAGTATGGCAAGAAAGTTCAGAGGAGAGTGAAGGAAGGGAGGTGAGCAAGTTAACCAAAAAGAATGAGAAAGAAAGAAAGAAATAAGGGAAGGAAGGAAGGAAAAGAATAAAGAGCTTGTTGAGTTATGAATCCATCTGCAGGAAAACAAATAGATTATTATTACTTCTGTAACTATCATTATTATGGCTGAAAACAAACTATTATTATTTTTGCGGAAATTGCAGACCCAACCAGCCTAGGCTGTTAAGAGGAGGCAAAACTACTTTATAGTCTTCTCCTTCACATTTATTATCTGGTGTGGACAATTAGTGGTGCTATGAACTCTCATTAGCTTGAGTAGTAAACCCTTTCTGGGGAACACAAATGAATCATCACAATCTATGGCAATTTTCATGACAAAAATGACTGAAAGAAGTAATTGGACCCTTTTTTCCCCCCTTGTTTCTTCTCATCTCATCTTATCTCATCTCATCTCTCTCTCACACACATACACACATACACACACATTTCTAAGGGAGAAATAATGTAATGAACCACTCAACAAATCAAGGAAGAGAACATTATAAAATATAGAAAACAAGCAATGAACAAGGTAATCTGAATGTCAAGAGTATAACTCTGTGTGCCCATCTAGCTGTGTCTCTATTTCTTATCTATTTATCCTTATGCAAGCCAAAAATTTCTCCCTCTGAGATATATTCTTAATTTGAAGGCAGGCATCTTGTATCTGCTTACCATGCAGTTATCAAAGACAAGAAGCCAATTAAGAAAAGGAAAACCAGGATCAACTTTAATTCAACACTATAAATAGATGGGCTTTGTATGAACCCAGCAGTTCTTACAGTTGGAAGGCTTCATAAACTCTACACAGTTGGAAAGAGCTACTACACCTATTTGAGCTCACTCAAACGTGAGGGAACTCACTACGTCTCTGATTCTATTCTGAAATTAGCCTTCTTCTTAGGACATTTTTTTCTCAGATTATTTTATGCCCTTCATTATGGTGCAAAAGACAGCTGGTGTTGGCCTTCTTCAGAACAGGACACCCTTTTAGATATCTGAAGAGTTCCCAGGATAAACTGCCCAGCTCTTTCACACATGTTCTATGGACCTTAGCTTTACTCTTCTGATCATCTTCATTGCTTTTCTCCGAAGATACAGACAGGTACAGTGTTTGACACTTTTTCCTACAACTACTTTTTTTAAACCTCGCCTTCTTTCCATATATTCATTCATTCATCAGACCAAGGTATGGGATTGCTGCCCATCTCTCTGAGATGCTCTGGGTGGTGAACAAACAGAAACAAAGACTTACATTAAAACAAAAACCAACTGAATCTGCCTCAAGGCTCAAAAAAAAATCACAAGCCACAGGACACACATACCCCACCCCAATACTAGTGGTATGTAGTATGTAGGAGCTTTGTTCAGACCTGGGCTTAGAAATAAAGGAAGACACATTATCCAAAGAAGGTCCAGTTGAAGTGCTCCTTTCAAGAGGAAAGGGTATGTTCAGCTTTCATTAACACATCAATTTACATGACTCTTCTGGGCAATGGAGTGCCCTGTGCATTATAGAATTTGCATAATGTACCTGTCTGTATCTTAAGGAAGATGTGCACAGGCAATTCCTTTTGTACTGATAGAGGTCTTTGTATTAACCTTATCATACACAATGAAGTGGAGAAGTGAATGTTGGTGTGATGGGAAATGTTCCCCTGAATATTAGACAGAGAGCAAATGATTGCCAGAATATGATTGCATTCTACTCTTAGCATTTCTTAATGCCAGATGAGTCTTGGCTTGGAGGGATTTTTAATGTATCAGTGAGGACCCCTAGTGCAAAAACATGCAACAAGCTCCTACTAGTACCTGAAAGGGATAGGCTTCATTTGAATTGGATGAAAGGGAATGTACTTTTGAAATGGTTGCCGATGGGAAGGGGGAAATTCTTAGAAGTGGAGAGGTTGTTCTTTCACTAACCCAGTTACAAGGTGGTTAGGAGATCTAAGCTTACAACTTCTGAGACTCCTGCATTTTGATTAAATTGAAAAGGAAGACCGAGTGGCTGCTTTTAGACCACATGCTGAACCTGATTAAAGAATTCATCAGTTGTCTAGTTTAACCCAACTGAGGGATGGGTTCATACCTGGCAAATTGGAGAGGAATTTGCCAAGGTTAAAATTAAACAAACTTAGCATGTTGTGCCAGTTATAAGGTCTTTAACTGAATTGGTTAAATCTATTGTGTGAACATTCCCCTAAGGATTATTACTCTACTCTTTATTTTTTTCCTTCTCTTCCTTCTCCTTCTTTCTCCTTAGATTCTGCCTTTTGGACTATAGGATGCTGCTCCAGAGATGTTTCTCCTTTCGAAAAATCATCCAAGAATGTCTTTTTACCCCATTTGGAGAAATTGTTTCCTTGTCCACAAAACTGGTGAAAATATTCAGAAAGATGATGCGAGCCTGTCATGGGGAGTGAATTTTTCATTAAATGTGATTACAATATGTTATTATGAGATGTAGCTATCCTTAATCCTCAGCTAGGACTAAGGGAGTTCTTTCTTGGACATACTTTGCCACGCTTGTTAGCAAGACCACTCCCTGATTAAGGATTTTGGGTGGGACTCTCCCTGGAGGCCCATGTGAGAAAATACTCTTGGAGGGGGAAGAGGGGAAGGGCCATTTCTACTTTATTTTTAGATACCTTAAAAACTGTGCATCTGAAAATGAGCTCCCCTGACATGAATAAATTGATATTTGGGTAATTTGCAAGCCCTCAGTAGCACATCTACTCTAGAAATTAAAGCTCTCTTTTCATGTTGGTATACTAAAGGTTCTGAAATTTTGTCCCCATGGGATGGGAAACTCAACTCAGTAAGTCACACCTTCTTCTAGGGTTCATTCTCCCCTGAACCTCATTCTGTTCTTATTGTTCCTTTTTTAATAAATAAGTAGCTAGATCTCATTAATTTAATAAACTGAAATGACACGAAACAGAGGCAGTACAGACAGGATAAGATATTGGCATTGGGAAGAGCATACTTCATGGTGGCATGGTTTATTTCAGCCAAATCAAGGATGGAAGGAAAGCACATCAACTCGGCAGTGAGGAAACACCATTAGAAGGTAATAAAATAAAGAAATAATGGCAAAAGAACAGCAGCTTGTTTATTATTTTATTAGATTTAGATGTGGCCCAACTCCAAAGCAATTCTGTGTGGCTCCCAGTTTAAAACAAACGAGAATTCAGACGCTTTATTGGCCAAGCATGGTTAGACACTCAAGGAATTTGACTCCGGTATAGCAGCTCTCAGTGTACTTGCAAGGCAACAGTAAACAAAATAATAACATAAACAAATCAACGAGATTATGTACTCAATGTTAAAATGCACATCCAAAATGTGCAGCCGATAGAAATACAGGAAAGTGTAGAACTGGAGCTACAATCTCTTCATAAATTAGTCAGAAGTCATATAGCATGAGTTAAATATTCAGCTGAAAGTTGGCATGGGGGAAAATTGTCCCTGTGTCTGGTTGTTTTGGTGTGCAATACCCTATAGTGCAGTCCAGAGGGAAGACGTTGAAGCGATTTATGTCCAGGATGTGAAGAGTCTGCAGATATAATAAACAACATATAATACTTATAATATACAGAACACAAAAACAACATCTGTCCATGTGTACATTTAATGTACAAAAATGCATCTAGCAAAAGGACCGCTCCCTCCTAGGCATTGGAGAATCTCATATTAATTAACATGAACATATTTGCAGTAGGTGTAAGAACTGCTGTTGGGCAGATGCAAACATTAATGAAACGCAATTTTGGCTTGGTTCTTATTTAGAATGAATTCTTATCATCCAGAACTCACACTAACATTCGGATTCTTCAGCTAGTTGCTTTTGCCATCATTCTGGAGTGCTGTTCAGTTGAATGTATTATTGCATGAGCTACGTGGAAAGGAGTGAGAGTTTCACGAGACTCCAGCTATGGGATAGATGCACTGTCTGGTGGCACTTGGAATACTTTTGATGAACTCCATAACATTTAGTGTTTGAAATACAATCCTTTGAGTTCTTGTGCAACATTGTCCTTTCCTGTCTGTAACTGTTCCGCAAAAGAGAAGATCAGGGAGAGAGCTTCATTCTTAAATCTTGGAAGGAGACCTTCAAGTGCAATTTCCAAAGTGCGCATTGATGACAACATTTTATATTTGGAGTTATCCAGATAATGATAAAAGAAACTCACTTGTTATGACCTAGGCAGGGCTCAGGTCATTCCTTCGGATAAAGATATAGAGGACAGGTCCTTCAAGTGCTATCAGTCTTGAAGATTCAATGTTATTTCTAGGTTTGGTGGTTACATGTTTTGCAATCCCAGTAGCCTTGCAAGAAGTATGTGTGTGACATATTTTAGTCTCTTCTTAGTTAACTTCACTGATTTGTTTTTTTTTCAAAGGTAGTGCTCTCCTGGAATAAAGTTGAAACAACGTGGGAACTCACTGAGAGAGGAAAGAAGGAAGGAAAAAGAGAAGGAAGGAAGGAAGGAAGAACATTTCTCAGTACTTTTCAATAAGCCTATACTAAGATTATCAGATTCAGTTTTGAATCCCAGCCCAGATTTCTGGCAATGTCCAAGCTACAGATAGCTTTGAAGATAGTGTAGTTTGCTTTGATGCCCAGTTATGGAATGGTGATCCAAAAAATAGAGTTCCTTTATCTCATAATGTATCACAGAGTTCTGTTTTCAGAGGAATGTGATGCAATATGCAGTTGAATTAAAATTGATATGTGTCATATTTCAAAGAAGTTGTAGATGAGTTTTCAAGCTACATTCCTGGACACTCTCTCTTTTTCCCTGTCTGTCATCCATCTGTCCATCCATCCATCCATCTCTCCATCCATCTGTCCATTGTCTCTCATCTATTTATCCATCCATCCATCCATCCATCCATCCATCCATCCATCCATCCATCCATTTATCTGTCTGTCTATCGGTCTATTGGTCCATCAGTCCATCCATCCATCATCCATCCATTCATCCATCCATCCGTCCACTATTTCATTAGCAGCTGATGATAAAAACAATATTATTATTTTAGCAAATAAAATAAATTATTTTAGCAATTATCAAGAAATGATTCACTCTTGTTTTGTAGTCTCTAGATATTTGATTTCCAATATCCCCTAATATTGTGGCTTCTGGAGTTAACCAGAGCTGACATCCTGTAATTACACAAATATTCTCTCTCTCTGTATGTGTGTGCATATGAATGATTATTTAACCAGGATTTTGGCAGTGTGCTTGTGTGAAAGTTCCTTTGCCTTTGTTACATTTCCAGCACAAATTTGAAACTGTTTGGAAAGTTCTAGATAGTATCATAGAGAGATAACTTTGTAAAACTCCACATCAAGTAATTCTTGAGGGAGTTTTTACATACTGTAGATATTTCTACTCTCCTTCTGAGACTGCAGCAGAATTACTCTCTCCCATTTCTATTTAATCAAATTTGCTTCATTATCATATGTTTGTGTTTAAATATTTTATACTTTAGTTAATAATCCTTTCAGAACCATAAAAATTAATATTTTTCCTCCAAAGGGAATTCTAGCCATTTCTATTCTACTTGACAATTTCTATACGTACTTCTTAATGTGCAAGTATTGAAAAAAAGGAAGATATAAGCTCCTATCTATATATTTTATATTTTATTATAAAAACATAAATTCATCTAAAATTAAATATTTATATCCTGTCAGCCCCATTTACACCAAGCTTTCCAATAAAGCTCAATCCATGTCTTTATTTTCCCTTAATCTGACAATTCAATCTCTAATCATTTGATGGGTGTTCCAATTTGCTTTTTCTTGATATATGGATTACATCCAATCTTGTAGAGATCTGTACCAACTTTGTACAATCTGGTTATGTTTCAAATGTGTGGAATTCAATCCCAATATTCCCAGCCCAGCCATTCTTGCGAACTCAGAATTGGAGTGCACATATGTTAATAATCAGAGAATTGGAAGTCAACTCCTATAAAGAGAGAATGAACAATTTGAGTATGCTTAGTTTTGAAAAAAATACATCGGAAAGGAGACACAATAGCCCTCTTCAAGACCTGTTCTCTCTTATTTCAGAGGGATATACATAAAACCATAATCTTAATGATATTACAGAAACAGCAGATCCTAGTTCATTGTTGGAAGGGTTGCTACAAATTGTAGCAGTTGGACAGTGGGACTAGTGACCCAGATAAGTTCATCTCCTTCATTAGATGTGTTCAAGTAGAAGCTGGATAATTTTTTTGGGGGAAGTTTTAATTTGGATTCCTGTAATGAGTAAGGGGTTGTACTCCATAGCCTCTTCCATTCCTAGATTGTCTGATTCTACATATTAAAAAAAATGTCCTATAGGTCAAGACTTGTTCTTTATTCTTCCAGAGGGCAAGGTATGGAATAAAGATTTTCCATAGAGAAAAGCAGAGACTGGATGAATATTAAGAAAAACCTCTTAAGAGTAAGATCAGTTGAACAGTCAAATTGATACTCCAGGGCTTCTTTCATTTGACATATTAAGCCAAGGCTAGATTATCATCTGTCTGGGATGCCATCTTGTAGATTTGTGCACTGAGCAAGAATTGGACTTTGTAGAAAGGTAGCATGTAAATCAACCAAACCTAAATTTGATCAATAACTCATCCTTAGTGTATGTTTGTGTGCACACTCACATGTGCACATGTTACTGTCTTTGTGCACTATTTGTATAATTTCTGGTTCAATATATTATGGAAATCTGGAAAATGGAGGAAATCACTAACCAGTTTTTGCATGTTTTATGTATCTCCCCAATATATCTGTGAAATGATTTAGGAGAAAAACTGACAACTTTCCCCGGCAACCTTATGGAATTCAGCAGTTAAAGAAGATTTGGAATCATAGCTGTCTTTATCTGTCTATTCATTTTTCTCCTAATTTGCGAAAGAAAAATGTTATTAAACAATATAAAACAAAATATTCATTTTATGCTCTGTTGCCATCAAATGAATAAGTAAACATAGAATCCAGATGCTTGTTTTAAATAATTATAGTTCATTGATTCATACTGCAAATTTTGGTAATTAAATACAGAAAGATTCCATTTGTTAAATAGCACCATCCCCAACCCAAAGCAGCTAAAATCCTAGTACTTCTTTCCTTTCATTTTTTTCCTTACATGTTTCAGTGTCCTACTTTACTCTGAATAAAATTTAGAATGCATTCCAGCATTGCACAGCCTATGGATGGAGAGTGACTTTGCCACTTAGAGCTGCAATTGATCCAAATTCATTTCCAGGGATCCGAAAATCCACTGCAGATAAAAAAATCAGAGATAATAATGCAACCAATCTGAAGCATTTACTCCAATTGTAAAGGAAAGAAAAATACCCCAGCTACTGTATGCATGTCCCATAAGAATGGAAACTGAATCATGTTCATTAGTAGTTAGACACAGTTGATAGAAGAAGAAGACATATAAATGCAGAAATACTGTAGATATACAATATAGGCTAGTTTAGTAGAGCATGCTAGAAGGAATAATAGCTAGAACTACTCTAGTCTGAGGGAGGAGATGTTGAATTTGCATGGATGTATTGAGAAGAATGATGTTACAGAGTGCTACAGAAGTATGTGGAATTATACATATGAGAAATATGGAAAAGGATACTTGGTAGATTGATGAAGTGAAAGAAACTGTGGACAAGAACAAATGCATATAAGAAAATGACTGCTGGAAAGATGAGGATGAGATCATTATAGAGTATAATGTGCATGGAGAGAAAAGGATAGTTGCTGTGTATATTCCAAAAGAACAAGGGACATTTAAAATTAAAAGAAGCAGAGAAAATGCAGACAGAGGTTGATAAAAACAAAAACTATTTTGGAAACAGGTGGTGAGGCCTTAAAGAAGGAGGCTCCAGCAGAGTAAATGGAGTTATAAATAAAAGCAGTGAATGATTTGAGAAGAAACTAACATGATGGAATGCTGGAAGGAGTTGTTTAGAGATATGAAACGTAGTAAGAATGATAACATTGAAGAGGGCATGTAATGAATACCGTGAATGGTACTAAGGAGGAGAAAACGCAAAAAAAAGTTGTCAGTGCTATTACAATGTTGAAAAGCGCTGCAGATGTAGATGGCATTATTGGAGGAATGTTAAAATAGGAGGTAGTTTGCTTGTTGAAAATAGTACAGCTGCAGGTGTAGATGGCATAATTGCAGAAATGTTAAAATATGGGGGTAGTTTGCTTACTCAGTGGCTATGTGTCCTGTTTAATTTGTGTGCAAAGACTAGATCAATGGTCGATAATTGGAAGAACTGAGAAATGTATACAAGGGATAAATAAAATTAACTTTACATTTGTTGATTTAGAGAAAAAGAATAAATTGAATTTATTTATTTATTATCTGTATACTGCCTTTGCGAGAAGCAGTGGCCAAGTGGCTAAGATCCTGGGCTTGTTGGTTGGAAAGTCAACAGTCCAAGTTTGAGACCCAAGCGCTGCTGTGTAATGGGGTGAGCTCCCATTACTTGTCCCACCTCCTGACAACCTAGTAGTTTGAAAACATGTAAAAATGCAAGTAGATAAATATATAGCACCTACATTAGTGGGAAGGTAACAGCATTCCATGGGCCTCCATGTATAGTTATGACAGCCACATGATCACAAAGTATCTTCAAATAACACTGGCTCTTTGGCTATGAAACAGAGATAAGCACTGCCCCTAGAGTCAGACATGACCAGCAGGGGAAAACTTTATTTTACCTTACACTGCCTTGATTATTTTTACAACTAACTCAAGGCAGAGAACATATCCAACATACCTTCTTCTCCTATTTTCCCCACAACAACAACCCTGTGAGGTGAATTGGCCTGCAGTGTGTAAGACAAGGATGTGTGGTGTCCCTTTGATTATTTTTTTTCATGAATAAATGTGTAAGGAATGCTTGTGGTGGCATTAGAGGTGGGTTGAGTTAGTTAGAGAGTGAATGTGTGGGCTGAGAACCTGTATCATCTGCTATGAAATGTGAGATAGGATGTAACAAGAAGCATGGATGCAAAAATTAACATATCAGAGGTAATGGTGTTTGATGGGGAAAATGGAGTCAACATTCCAGAGGTAACGGTGTCCGATGGGGAAAATGGAGTCAACATTCCAGAGGTAACGGTGTCCGATGGGGAAAATGGAGCCAACATTCTAGAGGTAACGGTGTCTGATGGGGAAAATGGAGTTGAATTATACATAAATTTTAATAAAGCACTCAGAGTAAGTGGATGAATTGCTGCATCTTAGTGGAATGTTTGCAAGAAACAACTGTTTGTAGAAAGAAGTGAAAACAGTTGCAGGTGTAAGGTGTTTGTCCATTTTGTAAGTAGAAGTAAGAAATGATATACCAGGAGAACTGTCAAGTTGATGGCAATGGAATAATTAAGAAGTGTGTAAAATAAAATTAGAAGGGATAGGACAAAGAATGAATGGGTGAGCCATGACTGTGGACTGCATACAAAATGAAAGAAATGTAGAGATGAGTTTGCTCATGTAGAGAGAATGAATGAGAAATAGAATGAATGGGGTTGGTATCAATTATTATTTACTACATTCCCTTTTTGGTCCTTAACCAATGCCTTCATCTTCTATGTCTTACAATTTTTTTCTATTTCTCTGTGGTCAGTGCATTGCTGACCCCAAAGGAGAAGATGAAAATGTGTATATATGACTATCAGGCTGCCAAGAGGAAGAGTTTGGCGTATTTCTGTGCTGCCACATAAGAGTCATCTGGGACAGGATAGGGACCAGCAGTGGGGACAGCAAATCCTGTACTGGATTAGTTTTCTGCCCAGGGAGATGTCTGTGAAGACTCTCACTCGTCCAGGGTAATTGCATCGCAACTTTTAAACAAGTTTAAAAGATTCTGCCCAGGGAGGATTCTACTCAGCAATGGAAAAGGCATGCAGATACTTCTGATGACCACCTTTTCACAATCTTTCTGAATCTGTTTTAAAGCACAGTCCTAAACTGGTGCATTTAACTACTTTCTCATCAACTGCAGGAGACTGACTTACTGGCACCTTTGTGAGTGGAAGATGAGTGTGTTCCCACTAATTTTCTCCAGTAGGAAAAGAAAATAAATCCCAGAGAGGAATGGAAGAGAAAGCTAGGTGGACTTCTCTGGATCCTTTCCAATGCAGTTCTACTCGATTTAGAAACATCAACAATGTTTTATAGTGAATCATGAACAATGAATGTCAATATGGTATTGTACGTAAGGTGTTGGACTAGACCAAGGAACTTCAGTTTCTTGTCTCTGCTCAGTCATGAAGCTCACTAGGTGACTTTTGGTCAGTCACCCTCTATTAGCCCAATCTATTCATAGAGTGATGGTTGTGTGGAAAAATTGGAGCAGGGAGCACCACGCAGGCCATTTTGAGTTATTGAATGAAAGGGCAGATACAAATTTAATAAATAAAGAACTGCATTAAAAGCAGGGACCCTTTCTTAAGAATCATGACTTTGGATTCTTGGTGCTCTCTGAGCTTGGTTGTTGTCCTGTAGATGTTTCATTACCAAAGCTAAGGTTTAGAAGGGAATGAGGATTGCCTATTGGTGGCTTGCCCTGTCAGCATTGGGGGAGTATTCTTGGTAATTCCTTGATTAGGCTGCTGTAGCTAGTTTCTCTGAGTTGCTATTTTCTTGATTTCCTTGATTGTTGGTCTACTGTTAATCTTCATGTTAATCTCTGCTTATCTGAGTGTTGGTTGCTGGTGAGGAGGTAGTTTGGTCTTTTTGTTTCCTTTTGATTGTCTCTTCTGAATGGTGTGTAGATGTTATTTATTGTGATGTGCCTGTTTGTGGCTTATTGGTCTGAGTGCTAGGCTTCCAGAAATACTCTAGCGTTTTTGGACTTTGCTTGGTACAGGATGCTCAATTTCCCAGTTGAAATTATGGTTCAATCTGTTTATATGTTGTAAAATTAAGCAGTTTTCATCATGTCTTCTGATTGATAGTTTGTCTTCAACTCTGAGCTACAAATATTCTATTTCGTCGGTAATCATGACTTAGGCATTGAAAAAGCTGATTGGTCTAATCTTTTATATGGAAGGCTACCTCTTTTATTTGGTCCTCTTATGGAAGAGCCAGCCAGAATTATGATTTAGTTCTTTTACTATAGTCTAGCTGGCTTTATGGATATTCAGAAGCTGCAACCTTATGTTGATTTGTTGTGAACAATGTTTACCTATTGGAAAAGTAGAGAAAGAAAGCATTCCCAGAGAGAATGGAGAAGAAAGCTAGGTGGATCTCTCTGGATCTTTTTCATGCCATCATACACAACAGCCTCAGACCTTCTCTTTTTTTCTCCATTACCCTTCCAGTAAAAATCTAAGTTATCTTGTCTCTTTTGTGAACATCCTTAGAATGATTATCTGATTATCGGCGCCAATATAATCACACTGGCAATGTGAACATTTTTTTCTTAGACCCACTTGCTCCCTTCAAATCAATGTTTAATCTATTCAAGGTAAGAACCAAGGAGTATCTGAGAAATTCACAATGGCAAGTCCCAAGTTGTGGGATCATTTGATTACTAGTGGGGTTCATCTTTCATCAGTGCTGAGACTGCCATTTTGGCAGGTAACCTCTTAACATTTTTTCATATGAGATTTAGGTGTGAGCAGATAGGCTTTTAGACAACATGGTCCAAGTTTTTAGGGTTTTAAAGATCATAATCTATACTTTAAATTGCATTTGGAATTAAATTTGGAATTCTTACAGTTGAAAGAGCTATTTTACTACAGTCCAAACTCTGAAGGGCTAAGTTTTGGACCAGTTATAACTTCTGAATGGTCTTCAATTGCTGCATTATACAGAATACCTTACAGTCATCTAAATAGGAGGTGACAAGGACCTAGGTCTTCTAACAAGGTGGCATCCTATAGAAATGGTCTCATCCCATCTAGAATAAAAAGATGCTTCAACTTCTTGGCACGCATACCTGGAATGGTTCTTCCAGAGATCACTGAATGCTTTTGTGAAGAGTCTTCATTTTTCCTGATTTAGTGCTGTGTTCTTTTTGATGGTTCCTATCATCCATCCTACATCTGCCCAAAGCCTTGTTTGGCATACTTGGCATATGTTCAGCAATTTAGTCTTTAAAGTTCCCTCATTCTTACAAATGGAGAGCAATTAGCACTACCAAGAATCTACAAAAATAACCTTTTTATTTCCTGAAGATGCACATACTCTTAAATGCCATCCTTCACTCCGAAGCCTTGAATCTAAACAATATCCCCCAAATGATGAGATAGGAAGGAGGGGTGAAGACAGAGAAGGGCGAAAACTGCTCAACTGCTATCAGTCCCATTCACAGTAGCAGAATGTCTCTAATAGCAGAAGATGCGTATGAGTCATAAATTATCCTTTTTATAAATGCACTGCTTAGCATTGGTTTTCAATGGGCAATGTATGGCAGCAGCATTTCTAAATAGCTTGAACTGATAAGTAGGCCAGTGGAAGAAACTCAGTTCAGGGAAATGCTGACTTCTGAATGTGGCAGTGTTTGCTTTTGCAATACAAGGGTGGGGCCCAAGAACGAGGACCAGAGAAGGCTAACAGTCCCCTTGGATATATGAACTGGGACAGTGAATCCATTTTCATGTTTTTTTTACAAGGAATTGACAGGGTGTGTCCACCGGACCATTCCTTGTTGGATACTCAATGGTCAGAGCTTTTCATTTACTTGCTTTAAAAAAAGAGGAAGAATAATTCAGCCCAATCGATTTCCAGAAAATGGAAAGTGCAAAGATAGTCACAAAATATGTATTTAGATCTTTTTCATAAAGATCCTGAGAAAAATGCTGCTACGCTGCAGATGAAGTAGAAATTACAGCCTAGGTTTTGATACACTGTCAGTTCAACAGGGATACTTATCTGCAATTGCAAAAAAAATCTTTTTTTTCCTCTTGAAATATCCAGGGCATTCTGACTTCTTTGTCTATCATTTATTAGATAACAAGGAAAATTCTGTTTCCTTAAATGCTGCTAAGGGTCAAAATACAGCTCCCAAACCCTGTTTTATTATAAGTCTTAACTTAAGCTATGTTTTAGTCTGGTTGGTTTTTTAAATTTGTTTGGGGTTATGACAATCTGTCTGTCCGTCTATCTCTCTCTCTCCATCCATCCATCCATCCATCCATCCATCCATCCATCCATCCATCATCTATCTATCTATCTATCTATCTATCTATC
>JANHZU010001820.1:472664-484009 GCA_032468055.1 Acrochordus granulatus
CAGGACAGGGGGGCCTGGCGTAATGCAGTCCATGGGGTCACAAAGAGTTGGACACAACTGCGCGACTGAACAACAACAAGCTCTTGAAGACCACCTGAACATTTCAACTGGTCCAGAATCCAGCAACGTGTCCAGTAATGTTTGGCCATGTGACACTTATTGCACGAGCTGCATTAGCTTCCAGTCTTTTCCCCCAGGTGCAATTCAAGATGCTGGCCCTCACCTTTAAAGCCTTATAAGGCACAGCAGCAGGCTATCTGCAGGACTGCTTTTCCCCAAGCACATCTACCTGTCTTACCAGGTCAGAGAGGTTGGGCATGCTCCGAGCCCCTTCCCCTAAATATTGCTATCTGATGGGAGCTCGGAAGCATGCCTTTTTTTGTAGCAGGCTCTGCCCTATGCAGCAGTTTGCCCCTCTGAATTGCATCAGGCCTCTACCCTTGCAGCTTTCCGTAAGACTTCAAAGACTTGACTTTTCCCCCAAGCGCTGGGAGCAATTCAGAAGTCTGACTTGGTGCCAGCTTTTTGTTGTTTGGAATGGTTTAATGAGCTGAGTTTTACAATTTGTATGTTGTTTTCGCATATGATTGGGAGATGCCAGAGTTGGTTGTAACATGAGCGGCTATATTAGTTTAAATAAAGAAATACTCCGTGAGAAGTTAGTGACATCCAGAACTAGCAGAGTATTTCCAGAATGTAGGCTGGTCGTCACTCAGACAAGGAAAAATCCATCACAGGGGGAGAATTTGGGTGAAAGCTTCATATTTCGGTGAGGAGAGCTGCTTCTGGCGCGGTTGAAAGCAAACAGCAGACTGATCTATTGTAAAATCAGGTGGGAATTCTTTTGGTCACCCCACACAGGAATCCTCAACCCCCCGGAACCCCTTCTGAATCGGAAGTGCAAAAACTAAATCTTTCATTTGCTATAATTAGGACTTGCATTTGTATTAGACAAATGGCTTCGAATGGTTTCTTAATAGCTTCTATAATTCTTGCCATAAATTATTGATCAGAGGTCTGTTTTCTCAAATCCTTATCTGCGCAACTCCGGTTTTAGTCTCGGCCAGGAGAAGTCTGACATTAGATCTTTTTTTTTTTGCTGACTGAAATTATAACCGGTCAATTTCCTGCTGGAATCTTGAACCAAGTTGCAGTGATAGTTCTGGGTTGGGAAAAATTCTGAACAGATGCGAAAGACCAGCAAAGAGATCCAGAAAACTCTACTTTTTTTTTTTTACAGTTATTTGGATTTTGGTAGCCCGGCTGTGGTCTTCGGGCTTCTCTTACTTAGCCCAAGGGAAGGTCTCACTATTGCCAGGAGCCCCACCGACTTTGCTGATTTGTATTCTGGGCTGCCTAGAGTCAGTCTGGAGTTTAGCAGGGCTGAAATCAAATCAGATCAATAATAAATAAAGCATGGCAGCACTAGTGGGGTCCTTTCAGCATAAGGGATGGGCCATCTTGTTTCTTTTTATTTCGTGGTTGTAGAGGTGGAAAATAATCAGAGAGATGGGCCCTGCTTCCACAGCTTCCGCTGTGCTTTCTCTAAAGGCCAATGAAGAAAGTCGACCAACATCGCAGACACCTTAGACGAGAAAATGGTTTCTGCGATCCCCTGGATGCTCCTCTAGATGCCGAAGCAGGGGAAGGAAAGGAGATTCTGCCCACTGCCCAAAGAGCAACCAAGAGACAGAGACTTAAAGCCAGGAGAACTGGAAAGGGGTGGAGTGGGAATCAGGTCTTCAGGTCCTCTCCGCCTCTGAAATTAGGACTTCTGCAGAGGAGGTATTGCAACTATGGTTGGCTTCCAGAAGGGTGCCAAATTACAATTCCAAGGGGACGTGAACATGAAATAAAAGTAGAAAATCCATTTCATCCGGTGAGTTTAATTCTGTTTCAATGGTACCCTTTTGTTGTTTAATGTTGCACGTCTGTTGTCCTTGAGCCACCAAAGTCACTGTTGCGAGATCGGTGGCATGTAAGTTGGTGCATCAATAAATAAATAAGGTGTGGCGCATGTTGTGGAACTGAGCTGGTTCACTGAATATGCAAACATCTACCAGATCTTTAGATCAAGCTACAGATCCCTGGTTTGATTTGACCCACCACATCAACTGGATGATTTGATCGGAAGGAGGGATGTCCTCACTATGCCAAGGACTACTTGCAGAACTGCTTTCCAGCCAAATCTTCAGATCAATCCTGTTGACAGCCCTAGTGGTTTTCCTAACGTTTCCATGACGTGATGCCGACTTATACCTTCTCTTGACTGAAGAAACTCAGTTCGCTGATTTACTTCCTCTCGAAAGCAGCTGACATCGTGGTCAGTTTCTCCTGAGGACGGCTCAGTTCTCCTTTTGCTTTCATGTGCCTCTGGTTGACAGCTGTTCGAAGTCTTTGCATGCCAAGCATGTACTTGCAACTTACTTTTCATCTCCTCTCAAGCTGCCAGAATTCTTTCAGTACACTCCGTTATAATTACTCTGTAATTAGCCGATCATGATCTAAAAGAAAATGAATTGCATATCAGCAATGCCAATTGAAATAACGGTCCAGATTCCCAAGTTCTTTTCTTTAAACGAATGAACTCTATACAGGTAGTCCTCACTTAGCAATTGGTAAAAGTTACGACAGACCGCCCCAGAGCTGCTTATGACCCAGTTTCAAAGTTTTGATGGCTGTGGCATACGTTGAACAACTGCTGGTAATCCACTGAATGACTGCCACAACCTACAGCCATAATTCCTGGCTCAATTACAGTAGTAAGTCGAGGACTACCTGTACTCCCTGGTCACACTAGCAAGGGCATAAGCAGGAGGGGATTGAAAAAGTCAAGATGGTGACTGTAACGGTACAATCAAGGCTCCAACCCGTTTTACTGCTAAATCCATTTTAGCCCAGTCTGCCAGGTTGTGTGAACCCAGCCAACATGACAGAAAGAGGGAAATGTCACATCCACGTGACACTGGAGAGAAATCCTATTAAGTTTATGTAATTTTAATGACACGGGACTTGAATTGAAATGGAATGGAGTACATTTTTTTACTGACCTTGTCCATTCAAAAGCCAAGTATGACTCTCGGCCTGAAAAAAGTGCTGTGCCTCGGTTTTAGGGCAAAACTACCCCAGGTGTCTCGCAAACACAAAGACCAATACAACAACAACAACAACAAAAAGCATAAGAATGAGAAAACGTTAATAAAACCAACAGTTAATAAAACTGGCAATTAAGACACTCTCACACACATTATTAAAATCAGATAATTTCCAAGCAATAAAACCAGACACTGGAACACAGCAATAAAAATGATTTACGAGATCACTTGAGTGAACAAACACTTTTTTTTTTGGTAATCAGAGATAACACAGACGAAACTACCTTTTCACCTTTTTCTACCCTCAGACCGTAGATGGCTAAGATCCTCTCCAGGTGGACTATGTTCTATTGACTTTTTGCCCAAGAAGTTGTTCAGTCTTTTCTTCCCGCCCTTCGATTAATCTCTTAGCTGTTGTGTCAACAAGTCACAAGGAAAGACTATGTCTGATTTCTCAACTTAACCCTAGTTTAATCGTTTGGAGACTGATGCAAGGGAGACCTGGTTGCCCTCTGCTTGGGCGATTCAGCCTCGATAGCTACACCAGTGTCACTGAGGAACCCAAATTTGATTTCCACAATAATGTATTTATTTATTTGGTTCTATGCGACCCATCTCAACAAGCGACTCGGGATAGTGTACGTCATAATTACTCAATCAATCGGAAATTGTCCAATGCATCATGTGCTGATAGCATACCTGACAACTTGATCCCCTAGGGTGCCTTCTGTTTTAGCCCAGTCTGCCAGGTTGTGTGAACCCAGCCAACATGACAGAAAGAGGGAAATGTCACATCCACGTGACACTGGAGAGAAATCCTATTAAGTTTATGTAATTTTAATGGGTCAGGAACTTCAGTATTTCTTTGGAGGAAGAAGTAGAATTAGGTCTCGGGATATATAAAAACATAGATCTGGTTGTTCAATGTTTGCTTATGGATTTAGAAAGGCTATTTGAGCTTCTCATGAAAAATGCTCTTTGAGCATTTTTAAGACTTCCTAATTTTCTAAATTCCCATGCAAAACTGATTGAATGTTTAATGGTTCAGGACGGTACAACTGGTGGTAGGCATTTTCCCTGATTTTTTTCTTCCTCAGCTAGATGAAAGGAAACTTATTTTTGACATTCAGTTTTTAAAAGCATTGCTTCTGTAACGGATAGTATTATACGATCTGTAAAATTTAATTTAGTTACAGATAGTCCTTGAATTACAACCATTCGTTTAGTGACTGTTTGAAATTACAACAGCACTGAAAAAAGTGACTTGCAACCAGTCCTTTCACTGACAACCATCACAGCATCCTTAAGGTCACATGATCAAAATTTGGATGCTTGGCACCCAAATTTTGTATTTAGAAATATTCTGGGGTCTTGTGATCATCATTTGTGATGTTCCTAGCCAGCTTCTGATGAGCAAAGTCAGTAGGGGAAGCTGGATTCACTTAACAACTTCACAATTCACTTAACAACTGTAGTGAGTCAATTAATCATGGCAAAAAGGTTGTAAAATTGGGTGTGATTCGCTTTACAACTGCCTCGCTTACCCACAAGCATTCTGGTCCCAATTGTGGTTATAAGTTGAGGACTACCTGTATTGAGTTTCTTTTCATTCATTCATTATTTATTTTTTTATGGTACTTCCATGCTGCGCTGTTCCACAGTAGTTCTCAGTGGTGTACATGTAAAATAGAAGTTGAAAATATCAACCCCATGACAATATTTTAATTCTGATTAATAATAAGTCAGCAGAGAAAAACAATACCTAACATCACCTGACTATTCTCTTCCATAAATTCCCACATGGACATTTCACCAAAGGTAAGTACTGCATGTTCCCTTCCTCTCTCGGCTATATAAATCAAACGTTTTGCAGAAAATGAGGAACTGAGTACAGTTTAATGATATTTTTACTTGGATTTTTGTATGCACATAATGGAATAATAGGATTTTGGAAAGAAAGCAGTATTGTTGGAACTTGATTTTCGCCTTGAAGCAAGTTTTAGAAATAAAATATCATTTGGCGTACCTGCGGGCTTTCTCTTGGCAATCGACAGCTGCCTTGAATCAGAAAGATGCTCAATAGGTTTTAAATAAATATTTTAAAGGCTTAGGCAAGCAAGGTGCAATTTCCATCCATTATTTACAAGGAAAGCCTACTTTGAGTCAAGAAAAATGTTGGCTTCGCACCACTACAAGATCTTCTCAGAGGTTATTTCCTGCAAAACAGCCTCCCCACCAACCACTCTGCATGCTCAGAGGGTCTACAGCCCTTCACATATCTCCTCCCCTTCTTCAGGTGCCATGCAACAAGGGAGTCCTGCTCGCTTCAACCCAAATAACGTATTGGAAATATTGCTGTGGGAAGTCGAGACTTTCCTCCTGATTTAGGAGGGAAAGGACGATCCCTTTCCCTAAAGTCTCTGAAAAGGTCCACCTTTTTTATTCTAATCAAGGAACCAGCAAGAAGGAAACACATCTCCACCAAAACTGGCGGGGCAAACTCTTAGATATAAGCAGGCAGCAAATCCCGTACTCACTTGCGCAGGTGATGTTACCTACAGGTATTCCTCAATTTATAACTATTGATTTGGTGATTGTTACAATAGCACTGAAAAAAGGGATTCACGACCAGTCTTCACACCTACAGCCATCACAGGTGACCTATGGTCACTTGAGCAAAATTTAGGCACTTGGCAACCGGCATTTATTTATGGAAGTTGAAGCATCCCAAGGTCATGTGATTGCCATTTATGACCTTCCCAGCTGGCTTCCAACAAGCAAAGACAAGGGGGGAAGTTGGATTCGCTTAACAATTGCATGATTCACTTAACAACCATGGCAAAAAGACTGTAAAATCAGATGTGGCTCACTTAACGACCACCTTGCTTAATAATGGAAATTCTGGTCCCAGTAGTGTTCTTAGTCAGAGGCTACTTGTAGTTGGGTAATAAAACATGCATAGAAATGTTGAACTTTAGCAAAATGATTGACTGATAATTTGTTAGATTTATATCTGACCTTTTGTTCAGGAGCTCATGAGTATAGTCCTCCCTGTTGAGTTTTTGATGCTCTCTGAGCTTACAAGCACTTTGGGTTTTGGTTGGGGGAGTTGTTCTGCTAATTATATATTTTTCCAGATTTTTTAAAATTCCTATTTATATTTTTCTGATGATCAGTACCCTCAATCTTACATTGCATTGAGATAGAAATAGAGATAGATGATACATCATCTGAGATAGATAGATAGATAGAGAGATAGAGAGATAATGGATAGATAGATGGAGATGATGGAGATAGAAATAGATGCATACACAGACATAATCAAATATTTTTTACCATTAGTTTCAACAATATTTAGTGTTTCTTTAGCCTTTTGTACTTTGTATAAACTTCCAGGTAACCAAAAACATCAGTAAAACAAAAGGGGTTTCCTTAGAGAATCTTTGTACAGATTCCTTCTCCCCATGGTTGAAAAGCTCATGGAATTTTCTTTTGTCTTGAGTTATAAATGCATTCTATTGCATACACTTCAATCCTGCTTTTAGTATGCATTAGAAAAGATGCCAGTCCTTTGTAGACTCTACATCTGCCTGCTAGTAAATCTATGCTGATGTTTTTTTTTTTATTAAACTTATTTGCTGCCCATCTCACTACAAGTGATTCTGGGTGGCTTACAATAAAATTATAACAAATATATACATCTCATCAATAAATAAGATGAAAATATTAAAAAGATAAGATGGATACACAAGATGGCGGGGGGCTAATATGGAGGTGGAGTTGTCAGTCTAGTAGCCATTTTCCACATGACGCAAGGCTACCCGGCCCCCAGACCACCCCACAGATCCATATTTTTAGGTCTTTATGGAAGGCCTCAGGTGGTATGATGTTCCATAGGGTGGACACCAATGCAGAAAAGGCCCTTCTTTTGAACCCTGCCAGCCAAAATTCCTGTCTGATGGGATCTGTAGCATGCCTATACTGCTAGCACAGGTGGGGCAGAATAAATCCATTGGGGAGAGCTGGTTCCTCAAGTAACCCGGACCCATGCCATGTTAAAATGAAGCAGGAGAATGATGGGGCACAAAACAGAATAGAAAAGAGGAAGATTTGTTCAAAGAGAAAAACGTCCACGTGGCTTTCAGAACAAGCTAACATGACAATCTAAGGAACATTTTGGGCAACAGAAGCGTGAATGACAAAATCTAGACCATCTATCTAGGTCCATCAAGAAAGTACAAGAAAAGATCTCAGCTGAGAATATCAACACAGTACATTCAAGGAAACTAATAAGGACAAGAAAATGGGAAACATTTTTTAAGCCAGAGAAGTCAAGAAAAATTTACAGCTAAGATAAGATTGTTCACAAAGGAGATCTAATAGAGGCAAAGGAAATTAAAAGAAGATGGAAAGAGTTTACTGAAATTCTTTTATAAGTATAATTGTGGAATTACAGAAATTACAAGATAACACAGAACTAATTCCACTAGAAAATGAGGTATGGCAGCATAGACCATCAATCATCCTATGGGAAAACACTGGATACAGATGCAATACTGCACTGATTAAGACCAGACTGCAGTCCACCTGTTACAAATTCTTATCTTCTTAGTAAATAAAAGTCGTATTCAATAATATAGAATAAGGTTCTGTGGTTTAGAAATGGGAAAAAATAGGCTGAAGAATGGAAATGCCAGGGAATGTGCAGTTTGTCCAATATTTGTGCTAATTCCTTATGCAAACAAACTTTTGCTTCAGATTTTGCAAGGAAGAATGGAACCATAAGTAGGGAGAGAAATGCCACTAAATGAGCCACCTTCAACAGTGAGATAGGTGGTATATTAATCAATCAGTGCATGCCAAATAAACAGGCACATTTCAGGCACATTTTTTATGTGGACAGGTCCTGGAAGGAATTAATCCCATTTGATTGGGGATCCCTTGGACAGACAGGTGAATTTGGGAGACAGTGGTATCTCAGTAACCTCACCAGGAGCAATGTAGGACCTTAAAATGCTACCCAACACCTTAAACTTCACCCAGAAGCCAAATGCAAACCAATGCAGCTCCCAAAAATTTCATTTAGAGCAACCTTTTGGCTTGCCTGAGCCTCATTACATGAAGAGGAATTGTTTTGGGTTGCATACAAAATAGATAATATAGTTAATGTATATGTAATGTATACAAAGAACAAACTTCCTTTATTTTTTTTTATATTGCTTATTATCTTGTTGGGCCTCATTACTAGCAGTCAAGGACTCCATGTGGCCTTAGGCTGCAAACTGCATGCACCTCATCTAGGGGGTAATCTTGGAGAGGCCAAGTCCCCAGCGTTATAATTCAGGGCTCTCCGATATTTTTCAGGTAGCCACATTTGGAAGTTGGAGAGCATGGATATCACAAGGAAGTTTCAATATGTGCCTTCCTATTTTGGATGTAGCCCAAAGATGATAGCTTCATGATAATAATAGCCATGTAACCACGTCCTCCTCCTACCCCGATACACACGTTTCTCTGCATTCAGTGAGAGTGTAATGATCATCAAGAACCTATGTGTTATTTTAATAATTCTTTATTTATCTACCATTTGCATTTGCGTTAATAATTATTCATAATGAATACAAAAAAACAACAACAACCCAACAACACACAAAGCTAAGTGAAAGTATTAGTGAAGATCAAGCCATTGCAGTTGGGGTAGTGCACTCATTTTCCTTTGAAACTGTATCTCAACAGGTAAGCTCCCCACCTGTTTTAAAGGCTCCTCTATGAGATGGTAATAAATGTCCAGTTTTCAGGAAATATGCAGGGAGCTGCTCTGAGTGCATGAATATTTTCCTAAAGATGGAAAGGGTTCTATGAAAGATCCCCCTATTTTTGTTGCTATTATTATTATTTCAGTTTTAATGATAGGGATGGAAAAGCTTTCCCCATTTAGTTGTCTCCTACCTCATGGGGGGGTACCCATCTCTGTTTCATAGCCAAAGAGCCAGCGTTTGAAGACACTTCCATGGTCATGTGGCTGGCATGACGAGATGCCGAGGTGCATGGAACACTGTTTATCTTCCCACCAATGTAGGTGGAACCTATTTATCTACAGTACTTGCATTTTTACATGCTTTGAATTGCTAGGTTGGCAGGAGCTGGAGCAAGCAACGGGGCTCACCCCATTATGCGGCGGTGCTTGGCTCTTGAACTCAGGATGCCAACCTTCTGTCTGACAAGCCCAGCATCTTAACCGCTAGGCCACCACATCCCTTATTATTTCAATTTCACATAATTGTTATTATAATTCAAAATCTGTCTTCAGGGAATGCTAACAGGGGATTCCTTAGTGCAGGACAAGCTAAATGTTAAACAAGTCCTTCTATTTAATATCTAAATTAAAAGTATACAATTAGCAGCCAGTTGGGCTAAGGGGAGATATTTACTGAAGTGACAGGGAGGGATTGATTTAACTCATTCTTTGCCTGATCTGACCCTGAGAAATATTTTTCTGAATGTGAAAGAAAAGTTCAAGAGGTGAACTTGACTTGTAGTCATTTTTCTTCACATGTGCTCCGGAGGTCGGCTGCTCCAAAAATGAGGAGGAAGAGGGGGAAAAGGAGGAGAAAGGAAAGAAAATGAAATTCTTCCTTCTACCCAACAGATAAATAACATAAAGGAAGTTAGATAACTACAGTCAAAAGGACATAGAAGAGAAAATATAAAATCTTATATTTATTGCTATTTAAGAGAATAATATTTTAAGCAAATAAAGATTATATCAGAAGACACAATTAAGGCATGACAGCGTAGATATTGGCACATACTTAGGGGAAAATGCTTTGGAAGCAATCTGACAAGAGGATGTCACATGAATATTAAATACGGTTTTTTTCCATCATCTGCGGAATGATGACAAGTTTCAGCTTTCTGACTTTCTATATATTTTGCCTTCTCTGCAAACCTGGAATAAAGTGGCATCGAATTAAGAAGTTATCTGGAAGGAAATAGCATTAGTATCCCGGCGATTGTCTAGTCGCATCATTGTAATGATACTGTGAGATCTATAAATGCCTCTGAGCCCTTAAAGGTATCTTAAATTATAAATGAAAGAATATAGTCAACCTGCTGTGCAGTGCAGATGTGTTCTTGCTGGTGTTTCCCTGCAAAAAGAGGTGATTTCTCTTAGTGGGAGCTCATGCTCTAAAACTTTAGTTCTGGAACAAAATGGATGAATTCTGTGATGGGAAAAGCTTTCTGCAGCTTCAACATGGGCAACGGATATCACGGACTGTGAGAATAACCTTGGGAGATAGAAGAAAGAGCCAGGGCAACCATCAGATAAGAGATGTATTATCCCAAGGAAAAAATGGGGCAGGAGAAAGGACAATCCCTAACCCAACAGAAAGTAAAGGCAGGGAAAGGGGAAAGGCTAGGTAGCGTTTGTATTCATGATTCTGGCTTCCTGTCTGGGTGAGTGGAAGGACTGCTGACAGCATAAAGATCAACACACTTTTGTAAGGCTAGTGGCTAAAGTTTGTACAAACTAAGTTCTTTGTGTGAGATTGTATAAGAAATTGGAATCTAGTTGCATTCACTTTACATTGTAAGCCCAATGAAGCATTTCAGGAATAAATAAATGCACAGGTGGATCAACCTTACTATTTCTTTTATCAATCCATTTAGCCTATGTTCTGTTCCTGCTTTTGAATTAGCCAGGAACCATTTATTTATTTATTAAATTTATATGCCACCAAAATCTGAAGACTCTCGGCGGCTAACAACAACAAAACAACAACAATATATTAAAAACATTTAAAATAAAAATAAACCCCCCATTAAAACAAAATAAAAAACCCGGCAGACAAAAGAGGTGGGCTAAAAATATTTCATACATAAAAAGGGGGGTGAGGATGGCTAGGGATCCATCAGCCACCTCCATGCGGATAATGAGCCCCCCCGTGGAGCCCCAGGCCATCTTGCAGAGGCAGGTCTTAAGGCCCTTCCGGAAGGCGGAAGGGAGGGGGCAGCCCTCAGCTCAAGGGGCGAGATGGTCCGTAGGGCAGGAGCCGCAGCAGAGAAGGCTCTTCTCCGAGACCCCACCAGCCGAAATTCCTCAGCCAATGGGAACCGGAGAAGGACTCCTCTGCTGATTCTGTTGGGCCGGGAACCCCCCATCGGGGTGACGCGGTTCCTCAGATAGCCTGGTCCCATGCCATGAAGGGCTTTGAAGGTCAATGTTAACACCTTGAATTGTACCCGGAA
>JANHZU010001821.1:0-11462 GCA_032468055.1 Acrochordus granulatus
TGATGGGTGTGAGCTTGGGAAGACTCCAGGAGGCAGTGCAAGACAGGGGGGCCTGGCGTAATGCAGTCCATGGGGTCACAAAGAGTCGGACATGACTGCGTGACTGAACAACAACAAAGCTAGTTTACAATTATGCCATTCATGGTTTTTTTTCATCCTTACTTCCACTATATCCACACATCATTTCATATATTGTCTTTTGTTCTTCATACTTCTCACCTCTCTGTTTCTGAGGATTTCATCAACAAAATCCAGTGTATTCACTCTTTCTTCATATATTTAGGATTTTCATTAATTCTACTTATCCATATTACCTCAACATATTTTCTTCATACCACACACACTGACTTTTGTAATCAACCCATATTCATTCAACACCCATTCATCCTCAATCCCATCTCTTCTTGCTTTGCCAAATACATTTCATAAAGATCCCATTTCCACTTCAAGTTAAATTTCTCAGGAGATGCCCAACTCTCACTTCCAGATACAAAATGGGTAAGAGTCCAATTTTATACACAACGCTTTCAGTTTTTTGACAAATATGTCATTCCTTCACATTAGAGAAGATGCTCCCACCACTTTTTTTACCAGCATTTCCACATCTTAAGTTTTTCCATCCACTTAATAAGCATTCTACAAAAGTTCATGAATTTGGTCCAATTTTTGCTATAAATAATATAATTATAATATTTATAATATAAATACCAAATTTTCAAAGGAGAGAAGGATTCCAAATTAAGGGCAACAAAACTGTAGAATGGCATATGCCTCTTACCAGCTTCAGAAGTGACTCTCTGGAATTCTAGAGTTGGAATAAAGACTGTAAATTCCTTGGGGCAGTCATTCCTAATCTTGAATAGAAATATTCTATCTGTCCTGGAATTACTGTAGATAAGCAACCATTAGCTTGAGGCTAATGTAAAGAGGTTTGTTACTTACCTGCTTGACACAATTACTGGATTTTAGAGTGTGTTTCAAAAACTTTGAGGGGAATGTGCCTGTTTTCTGTGGGAAAAAACCCCGAAAGACAATGTAATGCAAATGTTAATCCTCTCATGGATAAAGATGGATTGCTGTCAAAATCAGTACTTTCATGAAAATCATGAAAATAAATCAGAATGCTTTAGGAGCTATTATTCTTAAGCTTTGTTGGGACAAAGATAAAGGGGCTTTCCTCCTCAGAACTCCAGAAGTTAATGAGGTATAATATAATGGGTTACACTAGTGAAGATTAGTGCATCAAAAAGTTTGCATGCATCTAACCTTTTATTTTTGACCTTCACTGCAGAGCAAAATGAAATAAGAAATCTGTTTTCAGATTCCCTATGGGTAAACTAAAAAAATTCCTTGCTCAAAAAGAGATTTTACCCCCTTACACACAATATAAATATTCCTTGTTATTGTATTTTCTTCTACTCTGTCATCATGATATTGCCTTAGTCTCATCTTTAATCTATCATAAGGCAATCTTAATCACTCTTAGCTATACTATAGTAGTATTTTCCCTTTTAAATCATACAGCATCAAGCAGCAGATGCAAAGTGTGTACAATCTGATATGCTTTGCCACCCATTCACTGGTGAATAGGGGATGGAATCATTGCAACTGATGGACGCATGCACCCTCTCTTCTCATCTATGGCTATCATGGCTCCCTCTGTAGATTTGTGCATTTCTAGGCTGCCTCATTGGGAAGGGCTTGACTTCCCTGAAAGCACTCTCCTTACACCACTTCTCTTCCTTCCTTTGTGTTTCCCTTGGTTTGGCCTCTGCTGTCATTGCTGAATAAAACTGGCACACAAAGTTTCCCACTGCATTCCATTGTCCACAATTTGATTCATAGTTATTCCAGAACAGATAGAGCCAGGAGGGCAACTAGCCACATCCTTGGAAGCACAGGGCTTTCAAAAGAGTCATGTTGAGTCTCTTCATTGCAATACATTTACTGCGACTAACTGATCCAGACAACTAAACTCCAGGGTATTAAATTTAACCTAAGACTGACCCAGTCATGCACAGGGCTCAGTTGACTCCACCTAATTGACAGAATACTTAAACCCAATCAGTTGATCATAGATATCATGTATGTGTATGTGTGTATCAGGGTTAGAGTTCTCCTTTTTTACTTTCTATCACATTGACAAAAGCAATGTATTACCACTATTTGTCAACAAAATGTGATTGATCCTGTGGGTCACAAACCATTTTTCAAAGCACTTAGAATACTTTGGAGAAGACTTCCCAAAGAGTAGGATGCAGGAGACACTCACTCCTGTTTGCTTGGTTTATTGATAACTGAGAGTGGAAGTGGTTCAGATCACAGCTAGAAATTGAGTTTTCACACAGTGAGTTCCAAGTGGTATGGAAAATTAAAACAGCAGATGACAGCAAAATTGCTGGATCCATATTTACCTACCACTGTTTTCCCTGCAATGGAAATAAGCAAGCATTTTAAAGTAACAAAGAATTATGGAGAACGTTACAGATGGAATATGGAGGTATGGAAAAGATTTAACACCACTTTATATGCCACTTCTCACTTTGAAATTCATACTGTAATCTCCTTGTTGAGAATACAGTACATATACACAGAGACATTCATAAAGACTTCTGCAGCTGCTCATGGATACATTTATGTTTTACATTTAAGCTTGTGGATAGAATTAGATATCACAAAAGAGACTGGGATTCTGTGTTTCTTCCTCTTCTCTTCCTTGCCATGTCTTTCTTCTTCTACTTCTAGTGCCAGTGATGCAAAGCATAACTCACCTCACAGGGTTGTTCTTGTGGGGAAAATAGGAGAAGGAAGGTGTGTTACATATGTTCACTGCCTTGAGTTATTTGTAAAAATAATAAAGGTTGGAGACAAACAAATAAATGTTCAAGCTGTCTATGGTGTTTCAGCAATTCTAGGCTTCCCTTTTATTCTATTTCATTCTCTGCACTTTTGTCCTATTTTTTTTAATCTTGTTTTTCCTTCCTTCTACATGTCTCTAAATATTTTCTCATTGTCCCTAACCTTGGTACATGCCTTGCCTATAATGCTTTTTTCTCCATGTCCTCATGATTTTCCTTTTATTTTGTTCAAAGCCTATGAGTGAGATAGACTTTAATCATCCTTCACTGAACCTAGTTTAAGTAATTTTCAGACATGCACAGACTCATCTCCCCTTATACACACAGTAGCTTGACAACATCCAATGATAGCTTCAAGGTGTGTAATAACTGCTATATTTCACCATATATTATGTTAGAGATGAAGGCAGATAATCAAAAGTATGTGGGATTGGAGCAGCTCTTATTGAACTGTTTCAGGTTGATGCACAGTGGTGAATGAGATGATACTTTGGAAGATTAAGCTATTTGAAATATTGTGTGACCTAAGGATTGTGTAACCAAATCCCAGAATTGCACTTGCAGAATTTCATTTCAATTGGCCTATGTATCTGTATCAAGAAGCCTCTGTTTCAGCACATTTCTTGCTTGTTTATAGCTCATCAGCAACTAGAGAGACTGTCCTCTCTACCAAGTTTTTGTTTTACCTTCAGTCTCCAATTGTGTGGAAAAGATCTACCAATGTTAAAGGAGCCAGGTGAAAACTTATGGTGAAAAACTTGAAGCAAAATTAAATGTGGTTCTTTATTGGTTTTTGAACTGTTGTTGTTTTTCATCTTTATATTATGTTGTGAGCCATCCAGAGTTATCTGGAGCCCAGCAGACCCAAAAATGAATGGATAAATGAGTGAATGAATGAATGAATGATACACATCCAGACAACAGATTTAACTTTTATTAGACCCACTTCTAAGCATTTGGAAGACCACATGTCATTTAAAATGCTTTCCTTAAAACTTCTGCTGAATGGTTTCAAAAGTGGTATTTCTACTTCCAAAACTTAATTCCATTAATACATTTTTGTATTCCATATTATTTTCTATTAGTGGTTTACGCATAAAAATCGTATCTGTGCAGCTTCTAATTTCTTCTAAAACCCATTTGTTCTTGTGCGGTTCTATAACTGGTCTTAACCTTATTTCTATTATCTTCGTGTACATTTTCCCTATATGGCTCAAGAGTTTGATTACATTCTTGTTTGCTCCCTTTGTTTTTCCAGGGTGGTATTATTATTGATTGTTGCCAATCAGTGGGTGCAGTTAGTTGTGTTCATGCTGCCTTGAAGATTCGGTGTAACCATCTAATGCTGCTTTCCCCTGCTTCTTGGATTATTTCTGTTGGTAGTCCATCATTCCTGGCGCTTTGTGTTTAGGTGATTTTTTAACAACTCTTGCTACTTCTTCAATCAATATTTCAGATTCTAGAGCTATTGTTTTGTAGTCTTGTGTTGTTTCTTCATGATATTCTCCTAGTGTGTTGAGAAGCTCTTTAAAATGCTCTCTTCACCTTTCTATTACTTCTGATAGTTCTATTAGCGAATTTCCATTCTTGTCATTATTATTTCTGTGGGGTTTTAATTCTCCTCTCTTTTTGTATACTTTTGACCACTTTGAAAAATGTTCTGCAGGCTGTTCTCTAATCTGCTAATGTTTTTCCAAAGCACTCACAGAATTCTTGTTTTGCTTTCTTGATCATTCTGTTGGTATCTCTGCATTGTAATCTGTATTACAGATTACATCTTCTTCTTTCCCTGATATTATCCAACATATGTATGACTCTTTTTTCAACTTTAACCTTATCACACCACCATGCAAGATGTTTGATCCCATTTTGTCTTATTCCACTTTTCCTTTTTTCGCATAGGTCTTCTGTAGTGCTAAGCAGGATAGTTCTGTATTCCTTCCATTCATCCTCCATGTTTCCCATCTCTGGTGGCAATTGGTTAAACGCTGTTTCCACCTTTTGTTGTAACTGTTCTGCTATCACTCCTTTTGCTATCTTAATTAATTCTGGTTTTTTATTTGGTCTTTTCCTGTTAATATTAGATTTATCATTTCTTGTTGTTAGCTCTATAGTTTTATGATTGATATCAGATAGCCCATTGGGGATTGTTTTTGCATTGCATATTCTGAATCTTCTTTTTACTCGTATTAGTATTTAATCAATCTGACTTTTAGTGGTGATGTCATTCCATTTATACCATGTATAACATTGAGAGTCTCGGTGTCCAAAAATATGTTAGTGATAAAAAGATGATGTTGACTGCATAATTCCAGTATCCTTTGCCCATTGTCATTCCTTTCACTGCTCTTAGCAGCACGTGAGCCACTAAACTGTTCGTACTCTGCCATTAAAATCTCTCATAACGTACAGTGTACTGTTTGCTTCCACTTTCCCTATCTCCTCAGACAGTTCATTGAAGGATTCATCCTTTTGTTCTTCTGCGTAATTATCATTGCATGGGACATATAATTGTATATATGCTTCAATTTGCTCTCCTCTCTTGATTTTCATTATTATTATTATGTCCAAATAGTTGTTGATGTCAAGTATGCATTTTGCTATGTCTGAATGTACCAAGAAGCCCAGTCCATTCTTTGCTGTGTCTCCTCCTGAGTAAATAAACAAGTATCCTTTGTGAACTTTCTTACTACCATGTCTTTTGCACCTTATATCAGCTAGTCCCATTATCTCGATCGCTCTTCTTTCCATTATTTCTAAAATTTCTTCTGTTTTATTTCCCAGTCCATCTGTGTTCAAAGTTCCTATTTTGTATTTCGTTGTTCTGTCTCTTAGGCCTTTAACACTGTCGTAGTCATTTCTTGTTTGATCAGACTGTTTGTATTTCATTGAATTTCTGTAGCAATATCAGGTCTATTGCCAGCTTGCAGGTCCTATCGCAATGTCACCAGAGCCCCTTTTGCCAAGCCATTTCAGGGTGACCCACGATGGCTTTCATGGCTGCTGTAATGGTCCTGTGGCACAAGGTCATGCCATACTTCACTCTAACCTAGCAATCCCTTACTTTGTCCTGTTATCACTTCTCATGACATGGACATAGGGTTGGGCTTTGAGAGACCAGCTGATTGTATTGTGTTAAGCCAATCAATAGAAGCTTTCTGAGCTAATAGGTTAAACAAGCTAAGGTCAAAACACTTTTGAATAATAATTTTTCTTCTTTCTACTAATCCCCAGTGTCATTATCTTTCAGAAATGTCTGTTTATTTTGATGGGCTAAAGCTATGGGTTCTCCAAACTTTGTTTCTTTTGCTGCAAGTCCTAATCATTCCCAAAGATCCATATGGTTCACACCCTGAGGAGTTTCTGTAAATTTCTCAAAACTTGGCTTTACTCCCAAGTCAGGTGGTAGAATAATGTGAAAGAGGCGCAGTGTGCTGTTATTCCAGACATTCATGATCTTGTTCTCTTGTTTTTACTGTTTATGATATAATATGCAAGCCGCCCATTACCTTGGAGTCAAAATCCAATAAAATAAACAAACAAATCCAGATAGCTGCATTACAGTTGGGAAATAATTAATGCTGTCAAAACATTAGATACAAACTACTAAAAGTTTGCTAGAAGTGAGCCACAGGTTAAAATCCAATTGCAAAAGTTTATAACTATGTAGAAGCTGTAAGAATTAGGAATCTTCTGAGAAACTATCTCACCCCAATGGCATTGGTCCACTTCACCTAGGCCAGCAGAAGAGGAATGCTGTGGAACCTATCAGTCAAGGAATTGCAGTTGGCAGGGTCCAGGAGAAGAGGCTTTTCTGCCTTGGCTCCTGCTCTCTGGAACATCATGCCCCCTGAGGTGAGATCTGCACCTTCCAAATGTCAAATGGCCATCTGAAAGAGATTAAAAGACCTGGCTCTGCCAACTGGCCTGGAGCCCCAATAGAGGTGTATCATTCTGGAGGTGGTTAACAAATTAAGATACGAACCCACCTCCTCCTTTGGAGCATTTTGCTCCCCTCTTTCCCATCTTGTCAATTTTAATTAATTTTAGGATTAATATTTATTTAATGTTTTAACATTATTGGGTTGTTTTTATGACTGTGAGCTGCCTAGAGTCACTGCTAGGTGAGATGGGTAGCATATAAGTAAAATAAATTAATAAGGAGGAAAATAGGATTTGTTTGATAGAATAAAGCAGAGATTAAGAAGAACTAAATTGCTGCTGTTGACAAAGGATTAGATAGTTTGAGTCAGTGAGGAAATTATGGCTAGAGACCTCCAGACAGGGAATCAAAGAATCATACAGTTGGAAATGACCTCAGAGTTCATCTAATCCAATTCCCTGCTCAATGCAAATTTCTCTCCCCACATTTTATACTTGTTCTTTTCTTTTTTTTCCGTCAAGATGCAAGACTTTACATTTCTCCTTGTTTAGTTCCAGACAGTTCATTTAATAATATAGTTCAAACCTGTCTACAACATTTTGGAATCTTTCTTTTCTAAACTTTAGCCATTTCTCCTGATTTATGTCAAATTCCTTTCAGCCGCTTCCTCCAGACCATTAATAAAGATGTTGAACCGCGTAGGACCCAGGACTGATGTCCATGTAATCAACATGATACACTCATCAAGATTATGTGAAGCTATTTATGAGTACTCTCTGGGTGTGGTCATTCAGCCAATAATGAATGCATTATTTATGCACTTGTGCTATCTAGCCAATACTTGCCATTTTGTGAATGATATCATTAGAAACTTTTTCATGTGTTTTTCTGAGGTCAAGATACATTATGTTGACAGCATTCTTCTGATTCATGAAGCTAGTAATTCTGTTAGAAAAGGAGATAAGAGTATTCTGGTATAAATAATATGTAGCAAGCCTATACTAGTTCTTGCTAAATGTTGCTAGACTCTCTATGTTCTCACAAACATGCTATTTAATAATCTATTGAAAATCTTGTCCAGTATAGACATCAGACTGATAAGGT
This sequence comes from Acrochordus granulatus, assembly GCA_032468055.1. Lineage (NCBI taxonomy): Eukaryota > Metazoa > Chordata > Lepidosauria > Squamata > Acrochordidae > Acrochordus > Acrochordus granulatus. The sequence continues at coordinate 7,846 of JANHZU010001821.1, forward strand.
TTGTAGTTTCTTAGGTCCTCCTCTTTCTCTTTTTTTGAAAAAAGAGAAAATATTGCTCTCTTCCAGTCTTCTGGAACCCCAACAATTATCCAAGAATTCTCAGAAATTGTATTTAGCAGTTCTGTTAGTTCTGCTAGTTCCTTCAGTAACTTTGGATATAATTCAACATGTGCTGAAGACTTGAATTTGTGAAAATAAACTAAACTTTTTCTCTCCTTGTTTATCCTAAGCTGTCATTCGTTTCTGCCACTAACGGTACAACACTGGCCAGCTAGAGCTTCATTATTTTTCTGTGAGAACATAGATGTACAATATTGGTTGAGGCATTCTGCCTTCTTATGATTACTCATTTTCAATTCATCCCTTTTTTTCTTATAAAAGACCTTCAGATTTCCTCCTTTGTTTCCTACATTCTGTGCAACATCTGAGTTTGTGAATCTGACTTTGCTGTTATGTTTTTCTACTAGTCTCCAAGTCTCCAAGTCTTAACCTATCTGGATTCTGGATGTTTACTATCACCTCCTTTTGCTCTGGTTTAATGCTCTCCTGATCAGACCAGCAAGGCACATGCAGAACATGCCCTTTTCAGTCTTGGTGAACTGTAACTTATGTCTCGCCATGAGTTTTTCATGTAAGTAATGCAATTTATGGCTGAGGAATCCAAACCCTCCTCACTCGCACTATCTGGATTGTCAGTTATTTCTTTCTAGATATTCAGCTGGTAAAAATGATGAAAATAGGCCATTGTCCCAAGAGGGTTTCTCTCTTTCTCATTCATACATTTTCATCTCAGAGTTGCCTTGAATCCATACTGCAATTTGGACAGTCCAAAAGGAACAATACTTAATACAGAGACTAAATTATCCTCCCTTCCTAAAACAACAGCTACATCTTCAAGTTTCTTGTAGCCTTTTTTCTCATTCTTCTATTGCAGCCTCCTTGCTTGATCTTTCCTTCTGAACTGAGTGTACTTTATTGAGCCTACCTCAACCAATCTGATTCTGTTCAGTCATCATCCTTCCACAGCTAATCTGTTCTTTGCTTTCCTTCATGGTGAATTAGCCAGCCTCTCTTCTCCTCTAAAGCATCGACAAAGCCTTATGCAATCTTTTTATAAGTGCTTTTTTGAAAGAGAGCTAGTTTTGTTGCTGTTGGATGTGCTGCTTCTACAAAATAGTTTTCATGAACATAGTTTTTAAATATATTTATTAATTTGAAAGGGGGACACCACTATTCAGCCTACTTTGTTCTGGCACAATGATTATCCATAAGTTCTTCATCAAGTCATTAATGATTAGGATAAAACTGGACTCACTAGTTCCCTCTTTTTTCATCCTGTACTTCTCTTTTTCACCTGTGACCTGTCATGAGCTATTTTTGAATACTGTTAGGTCCATCTTCAAAAATAGTCCAAGTTACAGACTATGGAATAGAACACCTATGTGCCTATAAGTCAGGCAGCATGAATAGCAACTAAAGTTGCTATTTGGTGCACTTGCTCTAAATTTAACCAATTCTGCCCCACCACACCTTAAGGAGCAATACTGAGGTCTTTTTTTTCCCTTCCTACTAATAGGCTTGTTGGAAGGAATGTAAACAGGGAATCCATCAATCATTTTCCTTAACTGGTAGTGCCTTAAATCAGTAAGGACAACACAGCACCAGTCTTGTATTTGTGACAGAAATAAGGATTTTCAATGAGAGTCACACAATTTATGCCAGCACATTTCCATATAATTTAAATATTGAAGGATAACACATTAACCCTGTCACCTGGCTGGCCCTGTAGTATTTAGCCCTAGCCAGTAGAAGGCAAGAAGGAGGATAGAGACTTGCATACTGGTGTTTTTTTTTTTGCTTTGTAACTACTTTCTAAGCTGGTTCAATAGGACTCTCAGGAAAAGTAACCTTTGATTCCTTCACTTTGGAGCCTTGTTTGTTTTGAAACCTGGTAGAATCATAGTTTGAAAGGGCCATCTACACCATGAAATCCAACTACTGCTCAGTATAGGATTCAAAATTTAAAATCTCGAATTTTTAAAAAATAAACTTCTAGAAAAGTAGGATATAAAAGTATTTTTACATTAAAATGAAGAACATTCATAAAAATACAATTGGCTTTTCCATTCCTTATAGTCATCCCACAGTCTGCCTTTTTGATTAAGATTGCACAACAGTCACATGTGGGATTTTTAAGCTGTTACGACTTTTCTAAGGGTTCACCCAGGACCTTTAGGTGGCTGTAAAAAAGCTGGTATCTCCTATTGCTGAAGGCTGCCAAGGAACAGGTTTCTGCTACTGGAGCATACAGTTTATTTTCTAATTAGTGGCATGCATCCATTTTAACACTATCCTTGCCTTAGCAGCTATTTAATGTTTACTTGTTACTATTTTATTCTGTGACTGTAACAATCAGCATATTGCTAAGTCGACTCAGTATAATTTTGTATGGGTGGCTATTTTCCATTATTTTCATTCTGTCCATTTTCCAGATTAATGAATACAGACCTTGGGTGACATATGAACAAAAGAACTTGCAGACCATTTGAAGACAATGTTCAGAAAGCTTTGTCACCATCTACTTATATGCATGACTCTTGGGATTATGGTTTAAAGGAAAACCTGGACTACAAATATCAGAAATATTTCTTTCTACCATTTCTTCTGATTCTTAACATCAGTGAGCAGTGACCTGAAACCTGCTGGGAGATGATTTGGATCCAATATACCAGGATGCTTAAACATGGACAGATTACCACATTAACAGGATGAGGCTACAGAGCACAGTGCACTTGTAGATTTGTCATGCTCTAGCGATCCACTGCTACTTGACCTGAACAATGATTTTCATTTCTGGTGAAAAGACCTACTGGTCCTTCCAAATACACGCACTGATCAATGACAACTTCATGGTCTGTCAATCATATTACATAACAAATAAGATGTGACGCTCATGACTAACTGCAATAAGGAATTTGCTCCTATAGCCACTCTATCAGAATGCAAACTCTTGAGCATCCTGAGATCTCACCTTCTGTGAGATCTAGGTTATCATTTTTATTAGAATTCTGTAATTCACTGACTTGAGGCAATCACAAAATAACGGTGGAGAGAAATACAGTTGCAAATTAGAAGACTACTGAGCACTTGTTCAGTTCAGGAATGCATCTAGGTATTCAGAAGTGAGATTACTTTGTCCTTTTTCACAAAGCTTCTCCCCTAATTTTACTTCTTGCCAAGTTTCTTTTGCTTGTAACTTAATAACAGGATGGAAAGGAGATTTTTGTTCTTGCTAAGTTAAACTGCTATGTTTAGACTGCAAAAATTTGAAACCCACTAGATGACAACAAAGCTAAAGAAAAAAAGTACTTTATTCATGTTGCCTTTTATCCTGAGCTCTGTAATAAATCTTAGCCTAAGACTTTCTCACACCCTAAACTAAAAGAACAATTAAAACACAGATAAAACCTTTGGTCTCAGGGTTCAATACAGCTGAAAGTCCCAGTAACAACAATAACACATCTGCCTATCCAGGTCCTTGGGAAGGACTTGATAGGTGGATACAAAAGATAAAACCAACATCTGGCTGACTGGGGGATGAATCATAGCAAGCCCTA
>JANHZU010001821.1:11562-26878 GCA_032468055.1 Acrochordus granulatus
TCACCCCCCTTTTTATATTCTAAATCTTTTGCCTACCTTGCTAGTCTGCCGGGTTTTTTATTTTGTTTTAATGGGGGTTTTACTTTTATTTTAAATGTTTTTAATATATTGTTGTTTTTTTATTGTTGTTAGCTGTGGAGAGTCTCCGGATTTCGGCGGCACACAAATTTAATCAATCAATCAATCAATACCATTAAACAACAAGATCTGCCTCTCCCAGATCCTTGGAAGGACTCAATAGGTGGATAAAAATGCCAAGTCCAGTTTAAAATCTGGATTATGATATGACCAACCACAATAATTTATTACATTTATATGCTGCCTAATTCTCAACACTCTAAGCAGCCCACAACAATCAGAAATGACAGCAAAATCAATGGAAATTAAAAATAAAAGATGGAAAGCACAATGAAGTGAGGTGCCTAGTCTGGAAAGCACATTGAAGTGAGGTGCCTGGTTTCCACAGCCAGGTCTTCACAGTTCTTAAAAACAATAGATGAGTAGGGAGCCATCCAGATCCAGGGGGGGCGGGGGCTGGATTTTGTTCCAGGCAGCAGGCACTACTACTTATTATTAGGCAAACCAGGCCAGATTAAGACTAAAGCTATTTTTAATGAGATTGATAATAATAAGAGAATCTTTAAAACATTACCTTTTGTCTAGGTAATGGTTCCTGCATATCTCCATCGAGGTCACCCTCCTTATTCCATATTTCCCTTTTTGCAGACCACAGAAGCCTCTCACACTATGATTACTAAAAACGGGTGGCATTCCTGCCATTCTGGGGGGAAACAGATGAAGATGTAAGTCCTGAAACAGGCCTTACAGATAAAATATATACGAACACCATGACCACCCCATGTTGCATCCCTCAGCCTTCCCCAAAAATGTTAAGTCCAATCTTTAGCAACCCCAAATGTCATCCACTCCTGCATTAAACACTACACCAAACTAATTAAGTTACCACATCCAGGAAATCCAAGATTAGCTGGGTTCAGTTTTGTTTTACGTTCCTGCCTTTTATTTGATGCTGCTCATGTGCCAGCCTGTTTGTGTGGTGATTGATGGTTCTCCTCCTGCTGCTGCTGTCAGGGATCTGTAATTTAATTAATGGGCTCCACAGTGTATGTAACATAATTCCTTCAGCACTTATGCACCCAGGGAAGCTGCAAGGGCTACAGCTGCAAACAACACCTGCGTGAAAGATGGAGCTGGAAAGAACTCTTTTCTCTCACCTGCCTGGCAGCATCTGCCCATTCCCTTGCTTTGGGCCAAATAAGTCTTCATTGAGATTTTTTTTTTCATTTCCGAAGACAAAAAGAGAGAATGGAACCCAAAAATAAACCCCAGAGTGAAATCAGAGGACACTGTTTGATAGGGCTGCTTTGGATTACATAAATTAGGAGTTCTTATTCCAAGCTTCCCATATCTTTGGTCATATTCTAGCTGTTCTGTGCATGAAATTGAGCTGGAAACCCCAGGAGACTAATCATAGTATTGTGTGATGGCTCTCTCCTTTTCAAATATACAGAAATTCCCTGGAGAGGCATACTAGTGGAGTATAATCCAAGAAATCTGTTCCCACTGAGCTTTGCACAGTGATATCCAGATCTCTGTAATGAATCTGCCTTAAGAGTGGCAAAGCTTCTCTTTGGTAGGAGGGCTACTTATTCTCAAGATATGTAATGAGGAAGAAGAGGAGCAGTTGCTCCAGGCTAAAATGATCATATCAGGGTTGGAGAAAATCTGATCATTAACTGTAACAAAGAGACATATAGATTAGTAGCCTACTAAACCCCCTTTCAGTGCTATAATTCTATGGGAATATTAACTCATTTATTTATTATTCAAATTTTTACGGCCATTCACCTCAAAAACAATCCTTTTCAGTATACAACAAGACTAAAAAACAATATATAAAAAGCAATTATTATTAAAAAGTTTTAAAAACTAACACAGGGCTAAGAGAGAACAGTAGATTTTAATAACAACGGAGCCACCTCAGTATCTCACTGGTCCTGATGGCGTCACCAGATTTTGAGGTACTTCTGGAAAAAACAACAGGAATGAAGTCAGCCTCACTTTAGGAAGGAACATATCCCATAAAGCAGGTGCTACAGCACAGAAGAACCACCATATAGCTCTTTAACCAATGGATCCATATCATGCCTTTTCTGCTGGATCTGAGTAGAACAGCCTGATATAATCATGGAGAGGTTTTCCCTAAAGCTAACCCCATGCCATATAGGAAATTAAAGGTCAAAACCAGTACTTCAAATTGGATCCGAAAACAGCTCGCTAAATACAGGTGTAATTTATATTGTTCTAGACCATACAAAACTGCCGATGCCACTGCATTTGCACCAATGAAATTTCTGGATAGTCTTCAAGGTCAGCCCATGTACAGGGCATTATAGTAGTCCAATTGGAAGGTGACTAGAACATGGGTGATTGTGATGAGAGCTCCTTGATCTAGGGACAATCTAAGTCATTGTTGGTACGTCATAGTCATTGGGTTCCATGGAAGCGGGAAGGAGGAGGGGAAAAATCCCAATTATAGTTCAGCAATTAAATGAACTCAATGTAAAACATTAATTTGAATGAATGTTTTAACCCAGGGAAATAAAATCCAAGGAAAGTTAGGTATAATCCCAGAATTATTTTTTCCAGAATGGAAGGATCCCTTTTCCTTTGTGTTTACTAAGAAATTGCTTTGGATGAACAAATAATAAAGGGGAAAAAACTGAGATGGTGAAAATTAACTATTATGATTAAAGAAAAGACATTGTCTAACTTTGTTTCTGTGTGGAAACTATTTTTGGATTTTGTTTTGCTGGAAAGCAGAATAAATGCTGCATGAATTTTGGGATTTTACAGTTAGAATTGTTATTGATTTCAGAGGGAGGTCCCCTGACAGAGTTGCTGCAACTAAATCTTCAAAAGATGTTCCTGCCTGTATCAACATCTTTCTGCTCAAGAGATCTATAGTGTTGAACGCTGACTGTAAATTAGAGGGAGCACGCACAATATTGCTGTCCTGATCTGATTAGGACTTATTCAAAGTGACAGTGATAATTTTGGAGCTATTTAAGTTGGCCAGTTTGTTAGTGAAATAAACAAAAATGTCTGCCAAACACCCAAATAAGTGTTGCTGGAAAGCAATCTCATAAGTATCAGTGATATCTCCTGTGATCCCATCCATTTTTAGCCAGCCTTTTTTTCAAAATGAAATTGGACATTTAGTAAATGTTTAAGGCTGAGAACTTGAAATGCTTCTAAAGAACTCTGATAATGTACATGTGTGAGTTTGTGTATGCATGCACACTAGAGAGGTCATAATATGTCAATCTAAGTGGAATAAAAGCAGAAAGATGATGCTTCAATCTTTCCCCTCCTGTTTTCTTCTCTCCCAGCAATTTCTTTTTTGGCATTCATTTTCCCTTTTGCTTGTTTTTAGCACTGAAGGGGAAGCATCAATGAGAAAATACTGAGGGGTGTGACTAACTTGTAATTTTGATATGCCTCAGGCTTCTAATAAACTGACTTCATACTGAGAAGCCTGAATCAATGGAATTAAACTGCTCCACCTCACTCCTCCCAAAACCTTGTCACATGAAATTCTGTTTATACAGAAGCACAGCAAATTAAACTAGACTGTGTCTTTGTAATTCCACCAGGTGTCATTAGGAAGATGGGTTTAGTTGCTGAATAATTTGGACTTGCTGGCTAAACCAAATACTTCATAAAGAGCATTGTCTTAAATGAGCAAAGCTAATGTCCAGTTTTCTTAAAGAGACTGGTCTTTACTTATCACCTACATTCACCACAATCCGAGGACAGGTGCTCAGCATTATCCAGAGGGAGATGTGTGTGAAGATCACCACAGGAGACCCAGGTTATCTTTCTCTCTATTACCTGTTCTGCAGTGAAGATGGGCTGAAGTCCAGGAATATATTTAAGGAGGTAATGAGCACCCAATTTAACTAAGCTGATTTTATTTAGAGTGCTCTTCCCTTACTTTCCTTCTATTTCAGTAGATTTCTTTTTTATATCTAAAGAATTGGGTTCCTTGGTTTTAGAAGGACATTTATTATTGACACTTCCTCAAGAAAGATTGCACAATTACACAGATAACTCTTGTGTTTCAGGATTGGCACAGCATTTGTTCAGCTTTGCATTTCTGGCCTTTGGACAAGAAGATTGAAATAGCTCTTTCCTCCTTATTTCTAGAGCTGGGCTGAAGGCAGGAGTCCTTGATAAATGGATTAAATACTTCCCAGCTGGACAGACTAGAGTGTGTTAGGAGATTCAGACTAGCACTAGTCCATTTATCCAATTGTTTTATTGGAGAACATTGGGAGAGGGAAATTGCCATAGAGGTTTAAAATTATGCCCCTTCCTGCTTTGTAATATAGAGTGATGAGGGCAACTATAATAGAGGTCAAGCTTTCAGCTGCACCTTCTCTTGACAAACTCTTTCTGGAACTGCAATAAATCTCATAATAGCTAGACAATAGGCAGGTACATAGATGTAGGCAAATAAGCTTCCATAAATATCCTTAAAAATTGTGCCTATTTTTTCATGCAGTTTAATTGAAAACATTTTAAACTGAAGGATATATTTAAAATCAAGTTTATTAACAATCAGGGAAGATAGATGTTATGCGCTGTCATATTGCTAGATCTTGATCTCATGTGGTTCCATAATGTTATCCCTTAGCAAGGATAAGAGATGGTTCACCCCTGGAGACTTATGGAATCTGATTCTTGAATGATCTGAGGGATTTTCCAGAATCCAGAACCTTTAAAGTTGTGGAAACCCTTGCTGGCCTACTGAACAGAAAAAGAGAGTAGGCTGCTGACACTATTCCTTCTAAGTTGATTAAAGCTCTCTGTTTTTCTGTAAAGATGGAGAATTTGTGAGTGGATTCTTCCCAAGAATGGGAATGAGGAACTTTGCTTTTTCTCAGTGGGATTATAATTCCTCAGAAAGGATTCAATTGTGGATGTTGCTGGACATATTCCTGCCACTGTAGCCAGGAATGATATACAGTACCAGTTACATCTTTTCTTGGTCAGGGACAACATATTTACTATGGTCCATGTACTGATAACTTCATATTGTATAATTATGAAAAAACATTAACTAAACAGCACCAGAAATTCTGATTTGAACAAGTGTAAATAAGCATACACAAGGAGGAAACCACCTAGAGGTCACTTAGAGCTATATGACAAACTGACTACTATTTTACTTAGGGTAGTATGTACCTGAAACTGACAAATATACAGAAATTAACAAATAACTATACCTTACTATTTTCAAGATTCAGCAGTGACAAAAAGCAAGACTTTTGTAGTCTTCTTGATTCCATGTTGAAGTTGCGTAACTACACCTTGTCATTAAAAAAGAAATAATGGACTTATGTTGAATTCCATTCTCCTTTGGATGATTTCAAGGTTGGATGCCTTGAAAATAATTGATTTCAAGAATAAGGAATTAGATCATAATGGTACAAAGTATTTGGGAAACAGAACAGGCAAATATGAGAAGAAAATAGTTGCAGTAGAAACTGGCAAATGGCCTGGTAGAAAGATGCATGGGTTCACTTGCTAAGATACCTAAATCAATTTCTAGATGTATCCACCACAAGTAATCTGGACTTGCCTCTGCAGTAATGAATGGCAAAGCATTGCAAAATTTACACATCTTGAAGTTGTGGCAGAACACTGCCAGGTTGAGTGAGAGTGGACAGGAAGGACATTGCTTTTATTGTATTAAACAGAGTTAAAATACAAAGCTGCTTTAATAAATCATTGGCTGGAGAAGACATGAATAGAATCTTTGGGACTGTCAGGATTGTGTTGTTGCTCTAAGCTGCAAGTGAAAAAAGATCCTGAGGCTGATTGGAATTGATTCTAAGTTATTTATCCACTTCTTTTCTTTAATGAAGCAATCATCCATCAGTCTAAGCAATTCAATTCAATTTTTCAATCAACTGAATATAACCCAAGGTGACTATTTCAAAATGGTAACAGTTTTTTAATAATGTAAGTACTGTAATTAAAACAACTGCAGATGGAAGGGAGAAAAGAATATTCTTCTTTTAATTTGACACTGGAGGAAATGCCTCTGTCAAAATGTTACTTGTTGTGTCACAGATGTATCATGAGAATCCTTAATAATACATGCAGATGTATGCAAATATCAATTAATTGGTCAAATTATATATTAAAATTAGTTAGATCAGTCAACTAAAATTCTTTTCCTCAAGCAATGGTATAGCTTCTACTGTTCTAAAAGTAGAATATAAAAAAGAGGTGAGCTTTTGATTTTATAGTCACAGCTACCATCTGAACTTTTGATTATCCCTGCAAAATAATAAGTACTATTGTGAGGGTCCACCAGTGAATATCGGCTTTGCCTGGGAAACTGAAAAATAAAAATCCTTGTGAAAAGAAAACCACTTATATTATTGCCAAGAAAAATATACGGCCATATTGGTAAAGTCATCAAAAGACAAGATTGTCTTGAAGGACACTTCATTTTGCCAGTTCATGTTTTAAGGTGTTAAGCAAACCCATCAAAACACACACACACACACAACCCTTTTGACTGTGGTTCATCTTACTTCTTTAGCTTACCTGGGGTACTCTTCGCTCCTAGTTACTTTTCAGAGCTGGCTCCTGATTGTCCAGTGGCTATTAGCTTAGTTCGGGCTCCTGCCCATAACTGCCTGATTCCTAACCACTTCCATCCATTCTTTCACTGTTTCTGTTGGTGGTATTTCTTAAACAGCTTCCTTATATTAAAATGTGCATTTGTCTTCATTTTCATAATCAAATATTTACAGGTAATGGAGGGGAAGTTTGTTTGGTTTATAATTCTCATTTTAAACCTCCTAGCTACAATATTTCCATCAGGACACAAATGGCATTCTATGCTTTTATTACGGAGGTGCCTCAGAAGCAAAATGCCAAAGATATCTGAAGTCTTTCTTGCTGTTCAGCTCTATATTTAAGGAAATTGCTCATAATTGCTTCCAACATTTCATGGCAATGTAATTCATGGGCACTGACTCTGTCATGCTAAAAAAAGCTTTGCCTGTCTCTTCAGGTCTTTTGAAATCAACCACTTTTTCGTCTATCAGACATTCAGTTTTTTTTCCAATTTACTTCACTTTGATGATCCAAGAATATATTTAGAATTTCTTCTCACTTACACCAAGGATTTTGTGCTGCAGAAAATCACATTCCTTCTTCCACAGGCAGGAGTTGCTTTGTAATTCTATGTGACTGTCTTACCTCCACTGAGGAAAGAAAGAAAATGCTGGAGAACCAAGAAAATGGAAAATAACACAAGGATGTGCAGCAAAATGTCAAATATGTTCCCTAACTTTTTAATTATACACATGCCATCTTATAAAAGAATTATTTACCTCAAAGATGAAACCAAGGAAGATTTCCAAAAGGTCTGTCTGGATTTGTTTTCTTTAAAGTTTAGGGGCTTTAAATTTAAAGGATCTGCAAGCTTACAGAGTGCAATTTGCTGTTTACCTCAAAAAATAGTTTGCCTCTAGGTTGCTGGCAGCACCTGACCACAATTTGCATATATATGGTAAGAAGCTTAAAATGAGAACAATTCATTAAAATTCACAAATGTATGCATCCAGTTATGTATGTTACCAGACCAGATTTGTATGAAATAATACTATCCATCAAATCTATTTGAGCAGCTAAAAAGAAAGAAAAAATGACTATAAAGCTAATCTAAATCCAGATTCTTGGATGGATGATAAACTGTTTTTCTTCAAGCAATTTCAGAGCATATTTAGAGAACATTAGTAATTTACATTGTTTCCAATAATAGTATTTCACCATTTTTGGAGGTTCTATCTCTGTGCTTGAATTGTTGTTCAGTCATTAAGTCATGTCTGACTCTTTGCTTCCATTTCTTCCCTTTTCTTGGCCAGGAAGTGATGGGACTGGTTGCCATGATCTTAGCTTTTTTTAATTCTGAGTTTCAAGCCAGCTTTTGCACTTTCCTCTTTCACTTTCATCAGGAAGCTTTTCAGTTCCTCTTCACTTTCTGCCATTAAAGTGGTATTGTCTGCATATTTGAGGTTGTTGATATTTCTCCCGGCAATCTCAATTCCAGCAATCACAATTCATCCAGCCAGGCATTTCACATGATTCACTTTGCTTAAATAAGTGAGTGACAATATACAGCTTTGTTGTACTCCTTTCCCAATTCTGAACCAATAAGTTGTTGCAGGTCAGTTCTAACTGTTGTTTCTTGACCAGCAAAAGGTTTTTCAAGAGACAGGTAAAGTGATCTGGTACTCCGATCTCTTTAAAAAATACACAAAGTCTTAAGTGTAGTCAATGAAGCAGAAGTAGATATTTTTCTGGAACTCCCTCACTTTCTCCATGATTCAGTGAATGTTGGCAATTTGATCTCTAGTTCCTCTGCCTTTTTGAACCCCAGTTTGTTCTGCTGGTAGTTCTCAGTTCACATATTGCTGAAGCCTAGCTTGTAGTATTTTGAGCATAACCTTGCTAGTGTGTGAAATAAGCACACAATTGTATGGTAGTTTGAACATTCTCTGGAATTGCCCTTCTTGGGATTGGAACATAAATTGACGTTTTCCAATCCTATGGCCACTGTTGAGTTTTCTAAATTTGCTGGGATGATGTAACACTTTAACAGCATCATCTTTATGATTTTGAATAGCTGAAATACCATCACCACTGCTAGCTTTGTTTGTTAGTAATGCTTCCTAAGGCCTACTTGACTTCACACTCCAGGATGTCCAGCTCTAGGTCAGCGACTATACGACTGTGATTATCAAGGACATTAGGATCTTTCTTGAATAGATATTTTCTGCATTCTTACCACCTTTTCTTAATTCTTCTAGTTCTCTTAGGTCCCTCTTATTTTTGCCTTTTATCATGCCCATTTCTGCATGAAACCTTATCTTAATATCTCCAATTTTTGAAAAAGATCTCCAGTCTTTCCCAGTTTATTGTTTTCCAATATTTCTTTGCATTGTTCATTTAAGAAGTCTTTCTTATCTCTCCTTGCTATCTCTGGAAATCTGCATTCAGTTGGGTATATCTTTCTCTTCTCCCATTCCTTTCCCTTTCCTTCTTTCCTCGGTAATTTGTAAAGCCTCATCAGAAAGCCACTTTGTTTTCTTGCATTTATTTTTCTTTGGGATGATTTAGTAGCTACCTTCTGTACAATGTTATGTACCTCCATCCATAGCTCTTCAGACACTCTTCCTATAAATCTGTTCTGTATATTCATAAGGGATATTGTTGAGATCATATCTGAATGGCATAGTGGTTTTCCCTACACTCTTCAATTTCAGCCTACATTTTGCAATAAGCAGCTCATGATCTGAGCCACAGTCAGCTCCAGGTCTTATTTTTACTGACTGTATAGGGCTTTTCCATCTTTGGCTGCAAAGAATATAATCAATCTGATTTTGATGTTGACCATCTGGGATGTCCACATGTAGAGTCACCTCTTGGGGTGTTGGAAAAATATATTTGTTATGACCAGCATGTTCTCTTGACAAAATCCTTTTAGCCTTTGCCCTGCTTCATTTTGTACCCCAAGGCCAAACTTGCTTGTTATTCCAGTTATGTTTTGACTTCCTAAGTTAGCATTCCAATCCCTTATGATGAAAAGGACATCTTTTTTTGGTCTGTGTTCTAGAAGGTGTTGTAGGCCTTCATAGAACTGTTCAACTTCAGCTTCTTGTGTGATTGGGGCATAGACTTGAATTCCTGTGATGTTGAATGGTTTGCTTTGGATTCAAGCCAAGATCATTCAGCATTTTGGAGATTGTACCCCAATACTGTTTTTCCCAGTCTTTTATTGACTATGAAGGTGACTCCATTTTTTCTCAGGGATTCTTATTCATATTGGTAGATATACTGGTTATTTGAATTAAATTCACCCATTCCCCATCCATTTTATTTCACTGATTCCCAAGATGTCGATGTTAAATTTCATGTTTGACCACATCCAACTTACCTGGATTCATAGATCTGACATTCCAGGTTCCTATGCAATATATAGTGGAACCTTGGATTACAATCATAATTCATTCCGGAAGAGTGCTGTTAATCCAAAATGCTTGTATAGCAAAGTGAGTTTTCCCATAGGAAATAATGTAAAATCACATGCCCAAAAATATCAGACTGATTATATTATTTGCAGCCAAAGATGGAGAAGCCCTATACAGTCAGTAAAGAGATCATTTTCAATGGTATTTTATGTGCAAATGATTGTCCTTAATATCCAAAAGAAATAACAATGATTAATACACAATATAAAATAAAAATAAAACAAATTAACCAACACTTTAACTTTTGTTAGAATATTTTGAGGCAGGGGTCCCCAAGGGTCCAAACCAAGCCAAGCAGAGAATAACGACTGTGATTTAATTTGGGTGATGGTTCTTGATGGTCTCTTGGTTATGTAAGAGGATTTCCACCTAGCCTGCTCTCTATTATTTCTCTATAGTTCTTAGGAAGTTTATCTGTTTTTTTTTCCTGGGAGGAGTGTGCTGCTTTTAGTGTTAATCTTATCACCTCGCCTGTTCCTGAGGAGATACAATGGATCTTGTTGTTCAGTTGCGCAGTCGTGTCCAACTCTTTGCGACCCCATGGACTGCATTACGCCAGGCCTCCCTGTCCTGCACTGCCTCCCAGAGTCTTCCCAAGCCCATGCCATCACACTGACTATGCTATCTATCCATTTCATCCTAACACTATTGGTTTCACTGAATTTATGCTTTTTATGCAGTGAGAGAGAAGAACCATTGTCTCAATTGTGACATTTCCCATGTGAATTCATCGCACGATGCTTATCTTGCAAGTTTTCACTCATTAAAAATTTTTACTCATCTTGCAAAACACTCATTAACAGTGTTATTCACAATCCAGGGTTCCACTGTAGTTCTTTACAGAACTGGACTTTCCTTTCAACTCCAGTCACTTCCACAGCTGAGCATCTTTTTGGCTTTGGCCCAGCTGCTTCACTCTTTTTGGAGCTACTTGTAATTGCCCAGTAGCATATTGGACACCTTCCAACCTGAGGGTCTCATCTTCTGGCACCATATCTTTTAGCCTTTGGATACTTTCCATGGGTTTTCTTGGCAACGTGAATAGAGTGAGTGGATTGCCATTTCCTTCTCCAGTGAATCACATTTTGTCAGAATTCTCGACTATGACCTGTTTGTCTTGGGTGGCCATGCACAGCATAGCTCATAGCTTCACTGAGTTATGCAAGCCCCCACCCTCCTTGACAAGGCAACCATGAAAAGGCTGTTGCTTGAATAGCCCTTGTAAATACTGCTTCTGGTGGCAGGACATGTGAAAAAAACTGTTGCTGATCACTGAAACCTCCTGGAATGGCACCAGAGGAAAATCAACAGCTAGAAGTTTTTTCTTCCAGCTGTGTGATGTTCAGAAATAAGGTGTGTCCAGACAATGGCAGCACTTTATTTTTTATTTTATTTTTTGTTATGAGAAAGGCAGAAAGAGAGAATGGAAAGGTGAACATTTATTTTCGTTTCTCCCTTTAATTTACTGTGGATAGAAGGCACAAAAACTCAAGACCTACTTCTGTAAGTCAATTAAATAGTCCTTTTTTCATCCTTCCAGAGAAAATGGAAAAATAATTACTACAGTCAATATTAAAGTAAATCTTTTGTTACAGGCTATTTTTAATGCGAATCCTGAAGATAATTGGTCAGATAATATGATCTAATATCTTTGCAGTGATAGCTTGATTTGTGTGTATTTGGGGGGGTTTGTAGAGATTATAAATACAACGTATGTAAATGTAATGTATAAAATAATTACTGATACAGAAAAGGAAAATAGTCTTATCAGTTTCTGTAATATCCTAAATATTTAAAGCTTAGTCTAGCCAATTGATTAAAAAAAAACAAGAGAGGTTTATTTTTATGTCCTTGGACATAAAGGATAGCATTTACTTTAATATCTGATTTGACACATAATTATTAAAATTAACATCTGTTGTATATAAAGATAGGTGGTACAACTTTATTGTAAAATTGTTTTCTTTTTTATAATAATTTTATTAAACATTACAATTAAACAGAGAAAAACTAATACAAACTACAAAGATGAAAAACAGAAAGTACAGAGAAAAGAAAAAAATAGGAAGGAAAAAGAATATAAGTATATTCTTTTACACAAAAGAATAAGTATATTCTGTTACACAAGTATAAACAATTTTAATAACTTATCACCTTCTCTTAAAGTACAACAAGTTATATATCACTGGAAATCAGGCATGGTCATAGCTTTGGGACAACATAGCTATAGTGATCCTTAACTATAGAATAGTTAGATAATTAATCATAGTGATCCCCCTCATTATGTGGATAACTCCACAAACATGGGATATGGGATCCACAGCAGAATCACCTAAGAATCATTTGTCTCCCACTGACTGAATTTACCAATCATGACAAACCAAAATCTGAGGCTTAACAAATATATATCAAACAAAAAGCACCTGTCAGGAGAATGTTTTTCTAATGCTTGCTTTACTGAACCCTCTAGAATGACTGATTTCACTGAATCTGAAACAATTGCAGCACATATAGATAGCCCAAGGTATGGAGAAGCAGTACAAGATTACAGGCATGATAATCAATAATATGACCTAATACACTACAGAATATGAGCCTATCATTGCTATAATGGGACAAGTTAATATATTTTTTTCCGCTCAGCACTCACAAGAGCTAGGACAAAGATAGTCAGGGGCAATATGTCCTTTAGTGGACCCCGTATCAACACCATATTTATCAGAGGTCCCTGAATGGGGTCTCAATCTGATCCCACCCTAAAGCAGGCTACAACCTGTCTATGGTTTAATATGTTATGGAGTGTACATGTTTGTGGCAGTAATGAACCACAGTTGATGACAGATGAATGGACATAATCGTTGTACATGTGGTATGATAAGCCAAGCTGGTGTCTTGGAGGGGCATTGTTTCCATCTGAAGGGTATGAGAAAGTATTATTAAGGAAATGGTTTTGTAAACTAGCTTTTAAAATAACAAAGCAGAACAATCTGTATAATTTTCAGTATTGATTCTATCTTTAAAAAGGGCAGTGTGTAAATCTAAAAGTAGTGATTCATAAAATCTTCAGCTAAACTAATAAAAACATTTTTTACCAGTAAAGATTTTTTTGTAGATTTACATAAGATATATAAATTATGTTGATATCTATGCTACCACATAAAGTGGCAAAGAATAGACTGTGGCTTTATATAGGATTTTTTAAAAAAAAAATCTCAGGCTTGAATCTTTTACCACCCTTCCTAAATCAGACTAATAGCTAGCAGCAAAGCAATTCTTTACTGAACAAAGAATATTTAATTGGAAATGTGTGGAACGATTTTACTGAAAAATATTTCTAATATAATGGTACCAATCCTGAGCTAATTACCTTTCATTGTTCTAAATTAAAAAGAAAATTTGCAGGAGAAAACAATCGCTTTTTAATGTCTTTTCTCTTTTTGTCTTTACATCATCCAGAAATCTGGCAAATTTACTCTTTTGCAGAAACTTATATTGATCTCTAACAGCAAAGTCAAATTTGTAATCATTTTGGTCATGCTTTCCTAACAGGTACCTTTAGCAAACGCCACTGAGCATTTATTCTGTTTTGACCCTAATTATTTTTTTTCTTAAAAAGAAAAACAGAAATAATAGGAAAATAGAAATGGTTACAATGCCATTTGGATATACAGACACTAAAATTCTAGGAATGACACATGGTGAGTGAATTAGCAAGCACAGTTTGAGAGAAAGAAAGAGGTGTATTTTTGTATATTGGTACTTAGAAGTTGTTAAGCAATGAGGGTACTTAGAAGTGATCATGTGCTTTCCTTATATGTACGATTTCTGAAATAGAAACCAAATCATATTAATATATTTCCCATAAATATATTTTACTTATATATTAAGGAATTCAGTCCTTAAAATAAAAGTTCTGAGTAGAACTGAAATCTTGACTGTTGAAATAAATTTGAGTCTGTGGTTTCTTGTTCCATATTCTCCACACCAATTATTTTAAAATGCACAGTACTGTTTTTTGAAAGCGATACATTTTGGAGACATTAGTTAATCTCCTTGCTCACTTGCAAAAGTGCTAACACAGCGAGCTGGAGTCCTAGTTTTTAAACATCTTCATGTGCAATCCAAGGTATACCATTTTCAGATTGCTTAGTAAAGAGCACAGCCAATGGTCAGCTGATCACAAGTGTTTATCGCAAACCTGCTCACACGAACAAGTACCTTTGTTTCAGTTCCAACCATTCAGTGGAAACAAAAACAGGGGATAGCAAATTTGCTGTTCAATAGGGTGGCCTGTCTGTGCACTTCAGAAGATAACAGAAGAACAATTCATCTCCACTGCACCGCAACAAAATGGCTACCCCGACACTTGATCAGAAGGCAAAAGAACCTTGTACAACACCTCCACGGAAAAGGCAACCTGATGAACCCCCTGACAGGTTGAAGAAGGAATGGAAGGCAAATATTGTCATCCCCTACAAAAGGCACACTGGCAAAGCCATTTGTAGAATATTAAACCAGGTTACATATTGCACGTGTCTCATTCTCAGTTTCCAACAAAGTAGCCAGCCATTTAACACATCTCAAGGAGCAGCCTCCACCTAACACCATGGAAAATTTCATCTACAGAATCAGTTCTGGATCATGTGACATGTCATACATTGGTGAAACTTCCAGATCATCAGAACACAAAAGATTGAACAAAAACAAGTCAGTTTGGAAGTGGAACTTGAATAAATAGAGAATTCATCAGCCATATCAGCACATGCCCTTGCAACTGGCCACACAGTCGACTCTGAAAACCCAACAATCTTATTGAAACATCAGACTGGCTTTCAACAGAGAAAGATGGCTGAACAACTATTCATTAATTGTAGCAATTTTTGCAAAAAATTTTTTGCAAAAACTGCAATTGCACAAATTCAACCACTTTGGGTTCTGCATGGAAACCACTAGTAAAACAAATCACTAAAGGCACTAATGGACTGAGGGGGAGAACGGAAGGTCACAAAGGCTGAATTAATCTAAGCCATTCACTAAAATGAAGGGGTGTGAACTTTTGGGTGGGTGGGTGCATATGCATATGAAGATGTTTAAAAACATAGACCCCATTTCTGCTGTGGTAGATTACATTTTTGTGAGTGAAGAAGGAGATTAACTAGTGTCTCTGAAATATATCG
>JANHZU010001821.1:45117-63105 GCA_032468055.1 Acrochordus granulatus
TTTAAATTATGTTTATTTCAACTAAATTAAAACTGAATTAATTTTTATAATGATAGTTAACATAAAATTCTCCTGCAACTTTTGGAAAAGGAAGAACAAAAATCCAAGTGATAACTATATTCTGGATCCTAAATTCTGGGTCTATATGGTGGATCCTAAATTCTGGGTCCTAAATTAGGATCCAACTATATGGTGGATCCTAAATTCTGGGTCACATTTAACTCATAAAATATAGGGTTAATTTATATCAGAACTTAGGAAGATGGCATTTTTCATGTAGGATTATAATTGTTTTGGTCTTTCTCATTCAATAATATCTAAATTTAATTACAATCAGAGAGGTGGACCATAAGGAACGATGAGCGTTGAAGAATCGATACCTTCAAATTGTGGTGCTTGAGAAGACTCTTGAGAGTCCCTTGGACTGCAAGGAGATCAGACCAGTCAATCCTACAGGAAATCAACTCTGATTGTTAATTGGAAGGACAGATATTGAAGCTGAAGCTCAAATAAACTTGGCCACATAATGAAAAGATAGGACTCACTGGAAAAGACTGATGCTGGAAAAGATTGAAGGCAAAAGGAGAAGGGGACAGCAGAGGATGAGATGGTTAGATAGCATTGTAGATGTGATGGGCATAGATTTGGGCACACTACAGGAGGCAGTTCAAGACAGGGAGGCTTGGTGTGCTGTGGTTCATGGGGTCGTGAGGAATCGGACATGACTGCACAACTGAACAACAGCAAACAAATATACCAGAAGGCACATTGAAAAGAAGTCCCTCTTGCTACCCGGAAGCCTTTCAGAATCAGCCCTGGCCCATTTTATTTCCTAAGGATTCATCTGGAGTTTTGCAGATTTCAGATATATCACTGGAAATAAAAATTACACATGAAATTAGTATTTTTCTTTGTAAGATACTAGTTTCTGACTATTTTAATAGTCAGAATTAACAATTTTAATTATTAATTAGAACACAATTGATTGATAACCATAATATTTTCCAAAATAAGATGTGGTGAATCAGGAGCCTTGGAAACACTAAGGAAATTGTCAGTGGATACCTTGGTTATTATAGCTATCATGTTGGGATTCATGACCTACTACAACCAGGGTGGCCAAGCTGATTAGGCCTTAAGGAAGTGAAATAACTAGGCATCCAGGGATTCCCAAAACAGCTCGTTCTCATTCCTGCCTTTTCTATGAAACAACTTGTTTTAGGATCTAACATGGAATATTTATTACTCCCAGGAATAGTTTTCTGGCCAATAATAACTAATCAGGCAAAATGAAAGATTCTGCGGATATCTCAGTTAACCACTTCACCAGCAACATCAGGAAGGTGGAACTGCACTGTAAATCATTATGCAACTTTCAAAATCTTCTGATTTGCTGTTTCTAATGCTTAGTGGAATCCTAAAGTTTAATCAGTGACTTCCAGAATTTTTAAAAGCTTATTTCCAGCAGAACAAATTAATGTAAAGAGGCAGGTTGAAAACATGATGATTAAATAGTGCAGGAATGCTATAAGGTGTTTGAAACTGATGCTTCATTTTCCCAAAGACTGATGCCTTTTGAACAGGACATTAGCACTATGAGAAGCCTGGTGTGATGGGTTTCATCCTACTGTACTAACATTTCAAACAGTTTTTCTTCTGGAATTAATATCTGGGGAGAATAAGAGAGCTGATCAGTCAGTACATAAAGAATATATATGAGCTTTTACATAGTTCTTAATTAAGTTCCATTTACTCTTTGCACTTCATTTTTAGACTCAAAATTATAAATAAGTAAAAGGGAAAGACTTATTTTATGGTCAAACAGAAATAGAACAGCAATTTCCCTATTTCACAGACTGATTTTTACCAGTAGATTATTTGGCAATCTTAATTCTGTTATCTCCCTAAATTTCTACTGCAGCTTCTGAACCTATTAATGGACATAAAAGATAAATCTAAATATTCACAACTTATCTACCTATCTAAAAGTGTGTGTGTGTGTGTGTGCACAATATGTTCCTTTTCCTGGACTCATTTTGCTGATGTGAAACACAACTATAATTCAAATTTAGGTCCAAATAATTGGTTGTATGTGAATATTTTCTAATTTGTTCAAACTCTCAACACTCAAAATAGTCCCAGTTAGGAAGAAAAGACTTAAGTGACATGCACCACCAAAATTTGAAATCTATGATCCCATAATTATTCTGTAATGTTCAGATCCTGTCATCCACACCCACCATGGTCAATGATTAGGGTTGGGTGGAATTGTAAACAGTTGAGGTGGATCCTAAATTCTCTGGCTCTGGAATGGTAATCTATGAGAAAGAGGTGATTTACTTTCAATTTCCATGATAGAAATAAGTTCCCCTTCTTCTGAGTCCTTTTTAGAAAAGATTAATTTTTCCCAATATATTCTATCTAGCTCAGTACATTTCTGAGATCAATGATGAGGGCATGAAATGCTGGAGGGGATCAAGGCCCTTTAGCACCCCAGAAAATCAGTGATCAGAGTAGCAAAGCACAAACGTACGGCACCCCATAAAAACCAAAGGGAAAATTTGTTTAATACAGTTTTTGAAAGTTTATATTTTAAAATAAGAATGGAAAACTTTCTTCATTATTTCAGCCTTTTTTCCAATGGATTGTTTGCTAGACAGTTTGGAGTCTGTTGTGCTGTTTGTTTTCCACCTCTGCCATTTTTGCCTAAGAAAGTTACAAAGCAAATGTTTTTAAAATGTATTATAATAAATGTCTTGAACATATTAAACTGAAACTTAGGAGGACTGAAGTTCTCCTTAGATTCTGCTAAGAATTATTATAGTATTATTTTTAAAAATTAAAGTATGCATGAAAAATCACTCTTGCTATTTCATCCTTCTGTTTAAAAAATGAAGCAGCTTCAGCAACTTTATTCATTTTGGCTTGTGGATGGATATAATTTCAAATTAAATCTTTAATGATGAATCAGCTTGAATCAAACCATTTATTTAATCTTGGGTCACAAATTTGAATTGAATTATGCCTTCTTTGAATCTTGAATTTCTAATTTGATTTGTAACAGGGATGTTTTCTTCAGGCCTGGAAATTCTGTTTAGATGAATAACCATACATTGGAGCAGTCATGAATTTCCTCTTTCCAAGTCATCTAAGCTACTAGCTATGATCACATTTTATGGTTGAAATTCCCTTATGTATACTTTTAATACTGCATGAAGTATTGTCTGCATATTTATTTATTGTATTTAGAAACCATCCATCTCACTCATAGAGTGACTCTGGGCAGTGATTGTTCAGTGGTATACAAATCAGTATATACACCGTTGTATCAATTTCACATAGACAATTCATTCACATATTAATTTCTTCCATATTAGTATTATTCTAAAAAATTAAAATATGCATGAAAAATCACCCTTAATGTTCTTTCCACAACATAAACAAATTGTACTGTATTCTTCTCTTGCCTACAAATATTCCACACACAACCTTTCCTGCTATATGCATTCTTATAAAAATCTTTGAACAGAGAATTGCATCATAAAATACGAAAAACTGTACATTCTCAAGGATGACTGTATTCATTCTAGATACTGGTCTGGGAAATATAATTAAAACTGGTCTAGTTGGAAATGAAGACCAAACAAAATTCCTTAAACTGAAGTTGGGAATAAGTCTTACTTTATTTATGCCACTAGAATTCATGAAAAATCAGGCCTAGTTTTGTTCTTTTCACAACATAAACAATTTACAATTCACGTACACAAAATGCTGAGCACATCTATTTAAGTTGCAGATCTCATTAAAGACTGTGAGATTAATTCCTTCTGGAATCTGTTTCCTCTCCACCATTTTTGGAGACCATTTTTTTTAAAGAAAGGAATACAGCTACAACGAGGCTACAATCTATGTGAATCCACATCCTGTGCTTAATTGGATGTGGATAACTCAATTGTTGAAAAATGCAGAATCACCTGGAACACACCTGATCAGTTCATTTGCAGTCACTTTAATTAGCTTGTCTGTATTTCCCTCTTTGGAAACTATACTATCCTTCCCCCACAAATTCCCATTTGGGGAACCTTAGGAAGATTAAAGTGGCCTGTCTTTCTGTAATTGTGCAAATGAGCCTTAATCTTCATCTGTTTATGTTGAGGTTTAGTAACTGTCATAAATCATATGAGTGGCGGAGGTATATTCAGTTTTGAAATATTTATTTATCAAATTTATATGCTGCCAAACTCAGAAAACAACTCTCAGCAGCTCACAACAAAAAATACTACAGTATATCAAAATGGGGCTGGTTCTACCTCAGGACTGCAAGTACAGATTTCTTTCACACTTCTTGAAAAATATGTATAGGTTAATCTTACATGATAATTGGGCAGAATTTGGTTCTGGTTCAGTCAGCAAGGCTAATATAGTCACATCTTACACTGAGCTATTTTCTCAGCCTCTGGGAAAAGCAAGACGACAGGAAAATGAAATAAGTTACCAAAGAGATACAACCTCTAACTTAATATAACTTTATGGTGGCATTGTACACAAATATATTCTATGCACAGATAGAATATGGTAGAATACATTCTATGGTAGAAGGAAGATTCTTCTGTAGCCCTTTCATTAAGTGATCAAAAAATCATATTCACTGATCAGTTAAATTGACCTAATACATTTTTTCTTGTCAGGTTTTTCTGGGGAGATATAATCTTCAATGTTAATCTACAACTATCATGACAAATTCCAATTTATATCTTTTTTGGAAAATGGAGCCAGTTTTCCTAGTACAAGGAGAAGGCTTCCATTGTTATGCTGGTCTCAGACAAGTGTTATAACATGCTGCTGGTATACGAACATTATTTATCATTGGTAGATGCCTACCTTTTTTTCGTGAAATGTATGCATTCCAGAAAGGATACATAGATCATTCGCTGGAGCACATTAGAAGAGAAATGTGAATCTCTTCTAATGAAACCAATACATCATCTTGTAAAATAATTATGCATATACTGTAGATATACTCCAATAGGACATTCCTGGGCTTTTTAAAATAAGGTAAGCAGCAAACCCAGCTATGCTAGATGCTGCAATATGTTAGAAAGAGACAGAACCAGACAATCATTTTTGCTGATTGAAGATGAGGCAACATCTTTTGGATGCAAGTGAAGGGCATAAACAGATGACATTGCCATCAATTAATCCCTATTCACTATTAAAGTGATCTGAGCTGAGGTTGCAACCTTTCTGACATAAGTGACTGAAAGAATAATGAAACAATAAACCAAGGATCTTTTTTTTTAAAAAAAAGCACAGGATGAAGTAAGAAGCTAAGGAAAAGAGAAATAGTAATGTAAAATTAAAATGTTTCTGCCAAGATTTGGAGTAGCAAACTTCTATTTACAAGGCAAAATTTATAGCTATTGTAGTATTATCGTACTCATTCTTAAAGGGAGCATTAAAAGGCATTAGAAAGATGCAGAGCAGTAAAAAAGAATTTTAAAAGAGAAGCCTTTGTATTGTGCCTGCACACACACAGAGAGACATATACATTTGGATGCTTTAACACTGCATACAAATTGACTTTCTGTGTGAATGCATATGCATGTGGTCTATCTGTCTAATTGACTGATTATGTTCCATCAAGGCATTGTTGACTCTTTCTAATCACATAGAAGACAGAGCTTGTCCATGGTGACCTATTTATTCCTAACCTGGTCTTTCAGATCTTTCAGTGGTGCACCCATCACCACTGTGACTGAGTCCATCTATCTTGCTGCTGGTCCTCTTCTCTTTCTTCCACCTTTCTCAGTATTACAGTTTCTTGTGAGAGTGAGGTTTTCATATAACATGTCCAAAATAGGATAATTTGAGACTGGCCATCTGTGCCTCAAGTGAAAACTCTGGGTTGATTTGTTGAAGGATCCATTTGTTTTTATGGCTTTCCACAGTATTCTCAGGGGAAAGCTGTCTATTGATCTATCATCCATCCACCCATCCATCCATCCACCCATCATCTACAAATATAATATGCATGTACATATCCCGAAAGATGCCTCCATAGGAAGATAATCAACTGGCAATTGCTTTCTTGGAATAGACAGCAGCAGGGGAATTGGCAGTGGCAACTATGATAGCTTGCAGGCTAGCCTGAATATTTTGCAAAGCTGTTGCTAAGTGTCTTAATCTGAGCAGAATTATTTTAAATGAGTTATATTTCAAGCTAATACGAGCGCAGAATAGGAGCTTTAAAGATATATGGTTGGTTTGCCTTGTGTAACAGCAATGTTTTAATTGTGTTTTATTATTTTTACTGTTTTTATGGTTTTTTATTGTAAGCTGCCGAGAGTTGTCTGATTTCGGCGGCATAGAAATCAAATAAATAAATAAATAACTGTAAGAATCAATGTAGAATAGTAGTTAAGGTACCAGGCTAAAAACTGGGAGACCATGAGTTCTAGTCCCACCTTAGGCATGAAGCCAACTGGGTGACCTCAGGCCAGACTTTCTATCTCAGCAGATGTCTGTTTCTTTCCTTAGAAAGCAGGCAATAGAAAATTACTTCTGCAAAACTTTGTCAAGAAAATTGCAGGACATGTCCAGGCAATTGTCAGGAGTTAATGTTGAGTTTACTTTGTACAAAACAAAAACAAAAAAACCCTCTCCCCTCATTGCTTTTTGTGGATTTTTTTCTTTTTGCTTTTAACTTTTTGTTTAACAATAAGATTTAGCCACTGCCCCTCAGGGATGAGAAGCCTATATGTCACAGTCAGGTGGAAGGCAGAGTGGACAATCTTCCATTCTCAGTTTGCACCATGTACAAACTGAGGATGGTATACATCTTCTTAGATAAAATAATGTATCAGGCACTCTGTTGGTAACTAAAGACCTCCTGATTCACCAAACAAAATCCATTATTACCAAGCATATATGTGCATTTAAAATGTGAATTTTATCATCAATAAAATTTATGCATAGAGACATTCAGGCAGAAATAAATTTATAGTGCATGTCATTTGACTTTGACCCATTATACTAAGAGCTCAGGTCAGCTTTACTGAAAGCTTTGGGGATTGCTATATATAGATTTTCACAGATTTTCTTTTGCCCCAAACCAAATATTTACAAGATTTATTATTTACAATAATATTGTTATTATTCATAGTATAGTAGTGATTTCATTAGTAAACTATCACTATTGGTAAGTATAAAATATAGGATAGGCTGTTTTCTGAACTTTCTTTTCTTAGTTTGCATTTTTAGCTTGTTTTTAAAAAATATTTAAGATTAAAAATTTTTGTTAGTTGTGTATGTACAAAATAAATTATTATTTTTAAAGGTGCAGGTTCAGCAGTGTGCTGCCTGTGAGCAATAGTCTGTTGAGATCAACAAGCATCAACATCATCTTTCACCATGCTTTCTAACTTCACTGATCAGGGAAAAGGAAATGTTTTCCCTTTTTGATTGCTGTTTATGAAATGACCAGGAATGCTTCTGAAATTTTTGGTTCATTGTTGGGATTTGATTTCCAATTCTTTAATTGGAAAAATTAAATTAATTGGAGGGAAAAATTATGTAGCTGTCGTTAATACACTTTCAATACTACACAACCTGGCATGGACATGTTTCTATGCTTATTCACATTCTATCTAGCTATGACTGTGAGCCACGAAGCCTCACTTCTGATTTGGCATCTCTCTTCTCCTTCTCTTCTTTTTAAATTTCCATTCCACCAAAATCCCCCAGATCTATGTCTTCATTTTGGTTCTAGTGTTTAATCTCTCTTAGTCGCTGATATTTTAAAATTCCAGTTCAATCTTACTCTAACTCTCTGAATCATCTCTCACTTTTTTCAGAATTTTATAACCTCAAGTAATATTTTTCCAGATTGAGTCGGATCCTAAGAAATAACTGCAATGAATAATGGGGATGAGAAAGGAGTTTGTACAAACTGTACCGTTGCAACAGTGTGCCTTCCTAGATCTTCAGCAGCACCCTAGTATCATACAAGGATATGACGCATGAATTCAAAGCTCAGAATTGGTGCCACCACAGTATAGAAAAGGGGCCCTTAATTTTTTCAGCTGGTGGGCTCATTTGAAATGTGGAGACTATATAATGGATCCACTTGCAAAATAGATACTAGGGAGAAATTGCCCATTTATAAAACTGCTCCCTTGTGGAGAATTAACTGTGACAAAGTATTGATTTATGAGAATGCTATGTTTCCCCTCTTCTAGCTTACTGTTCTTTCCCAGAATTCTCCATATTACCCTAATTATTTTATTTAGGAAGGTAGACACATTTCCAGACTTAACACTACAGTGCAGTACTTGTAATTTGTATATTACTGTATCTCATTGGTATCCAGAGGAATTGTTGGAAATAAAAATCATACTGGAGGTTGGTTTTGTTTTTATTTTCAAATTAAAAGCATCATAATTATATAATTAAATATAATAATTCTATAGCTAATTTCTAATCAACGATATACTGAGCAGTAACAGTACAATCCTGGTAATTTCTTTGTCCACAAATATTATATTTCTGTACCAAGTAACTTTTTTCTTTTCTCTTTTTGCTTAGTTGTTCACTCTTTTTTTTAAAAAAAATCATTGCGTTATGAAAGACAAATTTTTGGAACTCAGATGGCAAGCTTCCCAGACATAGACTGAATTTAGGCTTTCTATGGACCAGTCAAATCCTTCCAATCTCATAGACCATGACCATGCATTACCTATCCACTAAGAGATGAAGGAATCTACTCATTTTATCTTTAACTCAGTTTTTGATTCTTCCAGCCTTAAACTTATTTCATCTCATTTCTGCATCAGTATACTAGTTTTTTTTAAGAAACCAATTAAACGTGTATAAACAATTTTCTTCACCTCTTTTAAAATACATTATTGCACCAGTGTTTCCTAATCTCCATATTTGGTGCAACTATTTTCCCTGATATAGCACATTTTTGTATATTATTTCACAAATACTATTTCTTCTAATGTATGCCTAGTTGCAGAATCTGTTCTTGTTTTTAATTGAGAGAACTGACAGAAACATTTCAGTTTGCCTACTGGTTTGAAAAATGAGCATTTGGTGATATGAACCTAACAAATGGTTCTCCTATCCCTAATCCCAGCTGCTGAGCTAGAAGCTGTGTACTATCTCTTGTGTGCAGTATTAGTGATGCTTGAGCACATTTGAAAACAGGCCAGCAATTCCTTTTTCTAATAAGCTGCCCCAATGATGCAGAAAGTAAAGCATCTGGGTCTGGAAGTGGGAAAAATAAAGACCTTTGAGAATATCTTTAGCAGTTTTCCCCAAAACTGTCCTGATCCATACCAGGATCGTCAGGGAAAATTCAACTCGCTCTGCAGAATTTCTCAAACCATGCTCATTCTCAGAGGTGAAAACCAAACACCTGGAAAGTACTCAGATTGGGGGAGGTTGCCCTACAGCATGAGAAGATGTGCACGTCTTGCCCACATCCTCTTCCTCACCCGTAAAGGACTTCTCAGTTAGTAAGGGGAATAGCTTTTTATCTCAATCCACAGAGGCTGACTGGATCCTTAATACAATTGAAGAGAGTGCTCGTAATTACTTCCAGCCTTATCCTTTCTTTCTGAGGTTGTGTTGCAATATATCTTTGGTTCTACAAAAATGTAGCCCTTTCTTTTTACAGAAGCTCATTTCATTATTCAGTGAACCCTTTGTTGACCCTTGAATCCCAGCATATAATTTATGTTTCCTGATATAATTCAACAACATCCATTCCTGATTTATGTGCTTCATTTCTAAATTTGAGCATTTGGTTATAAATGCATATTTCCCCCCCACCCAAGTGATTTATGTACTTTCACCCAAAATGTGTATTCTTTGTTGCAATATGTGCATTCGTATTATGCTTCTGATAACTCCTTTCCTGGGAAGAAGGTGAGAGCACCCAGCCTGGGGCCAAGTCCTGAGGTTAATTGCAATCAATTCACCTTCCGTGCAATTACACTTTCATCTGCACTGCCTGTGAAGTGAGCATGCTTAACATGGTATCAGCAGGGAAGCAAATGTGCCTTTTTCTCCCCCCTTCCTTTGAGCCAATAAAGCCAGCTGAGGTATACGATTACATGGGGAAGAAGAGGGAGGTTTTGACTCCCTGCTTTTTAACACGTTCATTGAAAAGGCACTGAGAATAATTAATTACATCCCCATCAGGCCATTTAGCACCAGGCTGATTACTGAACAATTTTGGAACAATATCGAAAATAACTGGTAAATAATTACAAAAGGAAAGATGACACAGCTATTTGACTAAAATGGGCAGCTTGTAGTAGCATAACAGACATGGGAAAGATCTGCTGTTATTTTATGGATAATGCACAATAATAGATAAAAAGTATAAAAACAACAAATAGAAATATCAAAAACTCTAACAATAAATATCCTAAAAAAACTCCAAAATGCAGTCAAAGTGGAGGTAGAAAAAGAGATCGCCTCCTCAACAATGGAGCCGTTTAGACAAGTCTCCACAGATGATGCACTCTAATGGCAGAAAGTGAAGAGGAACTAAAGAGCCTCTTGATGAGGGTGAAAGAAGAGAATGCAAAAGCTAGCTTGAAATTTAACATTAAAAAAATTAAAATCATGGCAACCAATCCCATTATTTCCTGGCAAATAGAAGGGGAAGAAATGGAAGCAGTGACATATTTTACTTTCTTGGGCTCCAAGATCACTGCGGACAGTGATTGCAGTCATTAAAAGAAATTAAAAGACACTTGCTCCTTGGGAGGAAAGCTATGGCAAACCTCAGCAGCATATAAACAAGCAAAGACATCACCTTGCTGACAAAGGTCCATATAATCAAAGCTATGGTTTTCCCAGCATGGCTGTGAGATTTGGACCATAAGGAAGGCTGAGTGTCAAAGAATTAATGCCTTCAAATTGTGCTGCTGAGAAGACTCTTGACAGTCTCTTGGGCCATAAGGAGATCAAAACAGTCAATCCTGAAGGGAATCAACCCCAACTGTTCATTGGAATGACAGATACTTAAACTGAAGCTCAAATATTTTGGCCATCTAATGTGAAGAGAGGACTCATCAGAAAAGATCCTGATGCTGGGAAAGATTGAAGGCAAAAGGAGAAGGGGATGGCAAGGAAGGAGATGGTTAGATAGCATTGCCAGTGTTATTGGAATTGATATGAGTGGACTCTGGGACGCAGTGAAAGTTAGAAAGGCCTGATGTGCTGTGGTCCATGAGGTTGCAAAGAGATGGACATGACTTAGTGACTGAACAACAGTTGATTCCAGGGGGTCTCATAACCAGGTCTTGAGAGCCTTACGGAATGTCAAAAGAGATGGGGCCAATCGAATTTGGGGGAGAAGGTTGTTCCATAAAGTGAGTGCCACATTGGAGAAGACACTTCTCTTGAGACCCACCAAATGTAGATTCTTAGCCTATAGTACCCACAGCATGCCTTCTCTGGAAGATCTCATGGGGTGGGGTGAAATCAGTGGAGAAAAGCAATCCTCAAATAGCCTGATCCCATGCCATGAAGATCTTCAGAGGTTATAACCAACAGCTTGTACTGGACTCAAGCAAACTGGCAACCAGTGAACTCATGAAATAGGAAAGTAACATGCACTGTTCTAGAAGTAACGTAACTGCCTGCACCACTACATTCTGTACCAGTTGAAGCTTCTGGATACTCTTCAAGAGCAGCATGAGACAGACCATATTGCAGTAGTCCAATCTGCAGGTGACTAGGACATGAGTGACCATAGACTGGTTCTGCTGATCCAAGAACAGGTGCAACTGGTGCACAAGACAAAACTGTGCAAAGGCCTTCTTAGTCACAACTGCCATCTGCTATATAATACATATATTACATATGTATACAGTATATATGTCAGAAGAGATTAATAAATATATTTATCTTTATTAAAACAATAAATAGGTCATCTGTATCTGTGTGAGAACTTTAGTCATCCCTTTACCTGGATCAAAACAAAGTTTGCCTATGATTTGTTAATGAAAATTAATCCTGCATCTCAGTTAGTTAAGAACTAATCATTTGCTTAGGAAAATATTGCATGGTTCAATTCACTGAAGTCTTTTGCTAAAATCCCATCCACTGATGAATGTCTTAGCATTTGATAAAACTCAAACCTTTAGCATATAAAAGGTAGAGAATCTCTAGCCTTCCAGACATTGTTGTCCTACAACTCTAAGTAGCCTCAAGTAGAAAGCCATGCTGAGAGATGCTGAAATTTGTAATTCAGCAATGGTGGCAGTGGACACAGGTTGCTTACTCATGTTACAATATATGGCAGAAATAAACTGATTCAGAAGGAGAGAGTTGAAAAATATAGTGGGACCCAGTTCACTGAGTGCACTTGGATGGTACAAGTATAACTAAACTTTGGCAGTTCTCACTATATTCAGTTGGAATAAAAGTTCCTATTGAAGCTATTCTGCTCACCAAACAACTGTCTTAGAAGCAATATTGTTGGTATATTGTTCTTCCTTAATTTTGCAAAATCCTGCTAATACATAAATGCCAGTCCCTTCAATGTACATAGTTTTCTGAGGTCCATGCCACTCTTGACCTTTGAGTGACATATTAGAGATGGCATGCCAAAAAAATAAGGCAAAAAAATGAAAGGGAGACAAAATGGCACAAAATATTTTAATTCGTTTACAGTGAAAAGAAATTTAAATGTAGTTAATACCATTGTTTCCCATATAAAAAATCAGAATATAGTGATAGCTTTTGTAAGGATTCCAGGGGTGGTCACCAGGATGACCAGTGATACCTGAATCTCAGGTTTACAATCCTGCTTCAATACATGGGCCTAGGTTTAGGTCATCAAGTCTCAACTTTCAAATTTTTTATATTCTTTTAAGCATTTAACCAATATATTTGCCTTAGGAGCTGCAGGCATATGATCAGTCATATAATAATATTAAAAGGTGTCACATAGATCTCATGTTAAAAACTCCAGAATATTAGTAATAATTAATCCCAGCTTTTTTCCTGTTCTTGTTTTCATTTTTAATTTTATTTTACTCTTTCTCCTCCCCCCATTACTTTATACAAATAATAAAATGAGGACCAACTTTTATGCTATTTTGGAAAATCTGTGACTGTTTTCCAGATTTTTGTTTACTTGAACTAAAAACAATTATGGAACTAGACATAGCTGCTTCATTCATTCAGGAGCACAGAATTTATAACTCTTTATTCACATTCTTGTCAATCTAGATTTTGCAAAATACTACAAGACATGGGCATTTCCCAAAAATGCATCCTCCCCAAAAAAACAGCAGATGGAGCAGCTATCAGAGAAGCTAGGACAAGTTCATTTTAAAAAGGGAACAATGGTTTTGGGGAAACAATTAAAGATATTTCTCTTGAACCTTTTCCCAAGCAAATTATCTGGCTTCATCAATGGCTGCAGTGCATTTAGAGACTGGATAGTAAACAGACAGAATAACATGCCATTTGAATCTGGGGAGAAGAGGCAGAAAATTGAACTCTAATGTATGGGAGATATTTACTGATGATATATGAATCCACAAGGTCAAAGATAAGAAATTCCTCTGGGTTATTGTTTTAAGCTCCACTAAAAACCAGGGAAATACATGGCCCCTTTCATTAGTTCCTTTATATAATAAAAATTCAAAAGCTGTTTTACTAGTTTGCTATCTTTACTTGTCAACACCAGGGTACACACAGAGGGCAATCTCAGGGTATCGCAGTTGCTGATCTTTGTTAGACATTTAGTGCTTTTAACTGGTTGCCTTTTTTCTCAACAACTGCACAATATCCATTAAAGATGATTGAACGCTGTCTGTATAATCAACTTTACTGTAATAAAAGATGCCATAGGCTTGCCTTGGAATATTGACTCTTTCCCAGCTTGTTCCAATCACTGAGATCCTCTGAGATTGTAAAAACATATGGGAGGTTTCTGTGTTGTTAAGTGCAGTATCTTTTAGCACAAAGGGAAATAAGATAGCAGAGTGCAGGTGGCTTCCCATTCAGTTTCTGAGCAGCTCAGACCTGCTTAGTTTCAACAAGGTGAATCATGCATATATGCTCAGACCATGCCCAGTTTGAAAGGTGAAGCAAGCTTCTGTTCCATCCCAGAGTACTGAGTGTGCCAACAAACCCAGTTTCAATAATATTGAATATCTTTGACATAAAGTCTTACTGAGGGTAAATCTATCAAAATAAATAATATAAAGTACATAAAATTCAGTGCTAAATAAACTTTGACATTAGCAAAAAAGTAAGAAATTCTTTTGTGTTCTTCAACCAATGGAAAGTAAATTCTCCTTTTCTTCCTGGTTTCTTCCTCTAAGTATAAGTGCTCAATCTGTTTGCATGACTCTTCTGTACAAAGCCAACATGTATAAAAACTAGCATGCTTTTCTCAGGTTCATGAAATAATTCTTAGAATATAGCCCAGAGTCCAAATTCTAAAAAAAATGAGAACTCCAATGGACAAAGGTAAGAAATGAAGCAGTTTTCACATCTCATTACTAGGAATTCTCGGAACTGTAATCCTTTTTTATTTTGGAGCCAACATACAGAATCTGTTACATTCCGTAATACAAACTCCTAATATTATCCAACGAGTCATCATATGTTTTAGTCCATCCACACCTGTACTTTTCATTTCCCTAACTCCACCATACAACATTAAATGACTGCCCCTTAAACTTTGAACTGTATCCTGAAATATTTGCAGGATGTCACCAGTATTCTTCAAATTCTTTCTCAAGCCCAGCTTTTCCACTTTGCTTCAATTTCTCAAGGTTTCCAATACCCTATTGTAATTCATCTAGAACTTCATCTAAATACATTTGAGAGTTAGACTAAACTAAGGAATCCAGTGGCACCAATGAATGCAGTGCAGAGGCATTAAAATTGTTCAGCTGCATAGGGTCATGATTCAAAATGCAGACATACACAAAAGCAGAGGTAAGGACTAAATGCCTACAGCAATATGCACGATAGTCTAAATCTGGCCTGGGCTACCTGGACTAATAATTAAGTACAGAAAATAACAAAATGGAACTATGACATACAGTTTGTGAATTGTTTAATTTTATTCTGAAATGACTTCACACGGCTTCCTTGTACCAACTGTCTTTTTTGTTAGCACTTTGAGGGCATCCAGACAAAAGGCACAACAATAAATACAAACTCCTTTTCTGCCGTGGCACCCACCCTTTGGAACACCATTCTACCCATGGTGAGATCGGCTCCCACCCTTTTGACCGTCTAGAAAGATCTGAAGATATGGTTCTGTAGGTTGGCTTGGGGCCGGATAGCCATGTGTCATCAGTGAGGTAGCTACTTATTGATGGCTTCATCTCTATTTTAGCCCTCATCTAGTTCTTCTTTTAACTTTTATCTTTTGTTTTACTTTTGTTTTTATGCTTGTTTTGATTTATTAGGCTGTATATATGTTTGTATAGGTATTTTATTGTGAGCTGCCTAGAGTCATTTGGAGCGAGTTGGGTGGTGAATAAATTTAATAAATAAATACAGTATTAATAAATACTGTAAATAACTCTGTCTTTTTTGTAAGATTAAAGGTAAAGGTTTCCCTTTTCAATCATATCTGACTCTAGGAAGCAGTGCTCATCTCTTTTTCATAGCTGAAGAGCCGTCAGTGTCTGAACACGCTTCTGTGGTCATGTGGCCAGCATAATTTATATGCCAAGGCACATGGGATACTTTTAGTTTTCCAACCAAAGTGTATTAATCTACTTGCATTTTTACATGCTTTTGAATTGCTAGGTTGGCAGGAGCTGGGACAGGTAACGGGAACTCACCCAGTTATGCAGCAGCATTTGGGTCTCAAACTGCTGAGCTACCAACCTTCCAGCAAACAAGCCAGGGTCTTAACTGCTTGGCTACAATGCCCCCTTATTGTAAGATTACATTAATATAATTTTGCAAGACTGAAAGTATTTCTCTTCTATCCCCTTTCCTTTTAGTTTTTGGAAAACTAGGGAAGGCTCCTTCTGAAATGCTTCCCATGTCTTCCCTCCTTCTGTGGACTGAGGTATCTTTTTGTCTAGCTGTGGTTTTTCCTTCTGTTTCCCAAATTATTATTACATACCATTACACTTTTTGTTTCCCTTCTTTGTGCTGAATTTCAGACTGTAAGCTCCTTGAACTGGAGTCTGTCTTCTTGTACTTTGCAAAGCACTGTGCACCCTGAAGCATGATATAAATAATGAATCTCAAGATAGCTCTTTTCTGAGGATATAGCTGCAGACTCAATGGAAGATCTATTTGCCATCCTCCTTCTCTCACCACCATATCTTAATTGTCCTTTGTGTCTACAAAAATGATTTTCACATCCTGTTACCTATATGATCATCCACATCACAGCTACTGTACAGCCCAACTCCTTCTTATATTTTTTCACTTTTTTCACAACATGAAACATTGGGGTTGTCTGGATGTTTGAGCAAAAATAATATTGCCACAGGGAACCCCAAAATTTTGCCAGGTCTGAGATCAGCCTCCTTTTGCACTTGTAGATAGATCTGAGGCTGCCTTCATTTCCATATATCAGAAAGATTTAGTGGAATTTATTTTGTCCTCACTGCCTTCCATACCCCTTCTTCTCCTACCAACTCTCCCCTACCTCCTAAGTCTGCCTGGTAAATTTGAATGAATGAATATACTGCCTTGTCAAGGAAACATCAAGAGAGGAAGGGAAAGGGGACATTCTCCAAATGGTCCAAGCAAACAAACTGTTAATGCTATAAGCATCTCTCTGTTCAGCTCTGCTCTCTTTACATGAAGCTTGGGATATATTTTACTGAACTGTCTGAAAAAAAGACCATGTAAAGCCAAGGGATTGAGGGAGTTGGACTCCAGGAAGGCACAAGATTGTTGTACTTCTCAGGAAGATTGAGCTGTACTCCCCCACCTGCTTTAATGAGAATGCATTAAGCCTTTTCTTAACAGCTCTGGTGCTTTTTTCCTCCTGCAAAAAAGCTATTGAGTTGCAACTCATGATGCAGAGTGGTGATTTGGAGTGTGAGATATATTTATGTATAATAGGAGGGAGAGATGCCTTTTTAGACAGTGCAGACAGGCTCTCCCTCCTGCATAGCAGGGAGTGAAGTGGGTCTACTTCTACTGAAAATAAATGCATGTGTGTTGGACTATATTCCTTACCCCCAGCCTTCCCCACAAGCACAATTTCCCCTTTCTTGATTTTTTTGCTTTACAAAAGTACTTCTATTGTCTTTTGGTGGTGGATACCGGCAGCTTTTGAATCTGCAGACCACACACATAACAAGACAGTTGTTTCTACTCTTGCATTAATATATGAAAATATATTGAAATACTGAACTCTATAGTATCATAAAAAGAGAAGTAAAAGTACCAATATAGTTTTAGAAATCATAGTATACTAAGAAAATTAAACTCTTTTTATACTGTTATCTAAAGATGGAATATTAAATGGGCATAATGGATTACCTTTCCCCACCCCCAAAGTGAGATGGAGATTTCATGTGGCTTCTTACTAAGCAGTCAGGCCTATTCCTTCATTTTATCCATAAAAGATATTAAAGACTGCTATGAACACAGAAGTACTCTTTGATGGCCAAGCTCAGGAAGAAATGTGGATATTTATTGTACTAGGGATGAATAATGCTCTTTAGTTTTATTTCTCTACTATCCTGAATTGGAGATTTGTCAAAGCTTTGCTTTGTTTTGTTTACAGAAAGTTAACCTTGAGACCCAGTTTGGGATAGTCGTTAAATCATAAGGCTAGAAACTGGGAGACTGTGAGTTCTAGTACCACCTTAGGCACAAAGTCACTGGGTGATCTTGGACCAGTCATTCTATCTCAGTCCTAGGAACAAGGCAATGGAAAATCAATTGCAAAAAAACTTGTCAAGAAAACTGAAGGGACTTGGCCAGGCAATCTCTGAGAACTGGATATAATTGAATGGA